>JAVTVY010030837.1:0-132532 GCA_036873755.1 Hanleya hanleyi | reverse complement strand
CTCTAAAAAGGTCTCTCTCCTGGGGACTACAGTCACTGCACTTGGTTCAGTGGTTTACATCACTATCTGACATGTCTAGTCAGCATAATAAATATTCAACCCCAAAATACTTTTGGAGAATTCAACACCCATATTTTCAAAATATTTTCCCTTTTATTGTAAATCCGAAATATTTGGTTAGCTAATATTTATAAAAATATCTACATGGGCAAAGCATTTCTTGGAAATACGTTTCAATATTGATCTACACATGGGAGTTCCAGCTTGTCTTTGTTATACTTTATCATATTTTAAGTGTCTAAAGGGTAGCTCCAGTGGGATATTCTTCTCCGTGAACCAGACTCCGGCGCCAAACCACTCACCAGATGTAGTTGTTGGGAAAGTGGTGGACGGACAATATTTGCCAAACCCGTTAACCATAACCAATCGAATAATTCGATTCTATGTCCACTTATCTTTTATTAAACACATTGATTATGAGTGACTGCCCATTTTAGCTTTGCAAGAAGTCTAAACTCGGACGCGGAGGAGTAAAACCGTCCACATCGTCGCTGTTGTTCCGCACGTTCCTCTTTCATCTAGGAGCACCCTCTTACAGAGGTATTTAGAAGCCTGCAGTAACCCCGCCGCTTACTAGGGTGGTCGAGACAGGGTCGTTAGCAGTCGAGGTCCCGTGCTGTACTGGCTGTGCAAGTAACTTATTTACAGTGCAGTGACACCTCAGAGCCAATCCCAAGGTGTATTCCATGCCACGAAGATCTCACGGTGAAACATATCCTTATCAACTGCCATCTTAGATTGCTAAGGGCATTTCACGTTTCACTTAACACTACCCTTAGCTCATTGACTTCATTCTCCGTGTATTTCGCCCGACGTCAGCTACCCCAAGCATCAAGTCACATGACCGCTCCATTTAAACGATCCAATGAAATTATCCGTATTCAATTATTTTGACCTGGGAATCTCAAACATGAGACATGTCAATTTCAATTGAGCGCTCGAGGCGCAAGACTGTGGCATTCTACGCGAGACCAAACCGAAGTTGTGCGAATCAGCTATTTTATTTCTATAATGGAGCATGCTTCTTTGTTTTTTTTTATGGAAAATCATATTACAAGCGGCCTAACATATTTAAAAAAATTAAATCGGCGGCAGTTCACAGGAAAATTGTATGCTTTTTATTTTGTCATGGGGGCACTTCGAGGCCCACCAAGAAATCATTTCAATCGATCGCTTTTTGGAGGTGTGTCTTCGTTTTATGAATGTAATTGCGCCGATGTCGGATGTAACGGGACCAATCGGATGTGACGATTTGGGAAACGCCCCAATACACTCAGATAGCGCCCGTTACCGCATGGCTGAGAGAGTATGATCGTGCCATGCGTTCGGATGATGATCGAATGCATAGCTGTTAAGATTGTAAGAGATGCTTTTGATCGAGCCACCACTTTAGAAGATCTTTTTAGTCGGGTGAGGGAGGACTGCATCTTGGGTTATTTGAGAGAAATCGGTTTGTTGCATAAGTTTAAATGTGTGCATATTTTAATGTGTTGGATTACTAAGTTATTGGCTTGAGTAGTTAAGAGTTTTGTTTGGTCGTCACTTTATAGCTGAAATATTGCTGAACGCGACATTAAACTTTAATTCTATCTCTCTCTCTCTCTCCCTCTCTCTCTCTCTCTCTCCATATAGACCCGTCTCTATTTCTGGCCAGGTGTGTGCGCTGTGCTACCATGAGAGAATTTATATAGCGGTCTCTAATTGACAGTGAGTACTATTAACTTTCCCAGATGTTACCGCTGGCGAGTCATTAGCGTAGCAACTATTATCGCCCTGAGTTCCTATTACCCTGGGCACTGATCAGCCCAGCCAGTACAGCACCCGGTCACCCATCCAAGTATTGACCGAGCTGAACGTTGCTTAACTTCGGTGTTCCCAACGCCATGCGCCCGTACCCTGTTTGTCGCGCGGTGTTGTGGCGCGTAATCAGCATTCGGCGATGTGGACAGTTTTACCCCCTCGTCCGAGTTTAGATGTCTCGCAAAGCTAAAAAATGGACAGTCACTCATAAACAAGGTGTTCTATGAAAGGTAAGTGGACATAGAATAGAATTATTGTATTGGTTATCGTCAACGGGTTTTGCAAATATTGCTAGTCCCGCACCTTCCCACCAACTACATCTGGTGAGTGGTTTGGCACTGGAGCCTTGTTCTCACGTAGTATACAAGCAGGTCCCACCGGAGCTACCTAAATGGATGCCATAAAAAAAGGCCTCAATGTTGTATTTATTGGAGATTTTATTTATTAGATTCTTGTCGATCCTTTAGCTAATGTTTGCTGCTTTAGCCATATTTACAATAAAACATCTGTCACATCTGTGTAGCCTGTGGTATGCGGCTAGGCAATAGTATTCAAGGACTCCCCTGACAAAACCTCTAGTTGAGCGCCGAGCTGTCTTGTGTTGGAGTCATAACTGGCATTATCTCGGAGATAATCCTGCAATTTCATTGGACGATTATCTTGGAAACCAAGAAAATTCGGCGGTTTTCGTTGGTCGATTATCATCGGGGTCGGAGATTGTCGGGCACTCTCATTGGACATTTATCTCGTAGTTTTGAGAAAAAAAATCCCATGCCCCGGCCCGTCTGTGGCACAGGGGCTCGTTACCGTTATTAATTGGTGAATTAAGTTGATTACAGGGGGGGGTCAAGGTAGGGAATAAATGGGGAAGGTTGGTCAATCAAGTCGTAGCCGTCACCTCGCCACGCTCACAAACCTCTTGTTTTATATCCCCTTGTCTTCGAAAAGCGAATAAACTTCCCATTTAACAGATCGAGAAATTGTTAAAACGCATATATCTTAATTTACCGTCTCCCGATATGGCCTCTTTATGCAAAAAAGTCCATTTATCCGCCAAATTTTAACCGATATTTCCAGACTGACCAAAATCTCGATAATTCCTCTCGCCACAGTGCCCGAGAAGCGGGCGAGACTTCCTCGCCATGCAGGGTTCGTCGCGAGCCAACTATCAGCTGGTATAAGTTGATTTGAGACCAAAATGGCGGAAGACGAGAGCAAGCAAACTGAGACTGCCTGTCTCGCAGGACACAATGTTATTATCCAGGGACAGTCAGGTACTGGAAAAACGTTTTTAATAAGAAAAGTGGCAAATCTTTTAAAACAACAGGGAAAGACTCTTGCCCGTATACAGCCACCACGGGCATAGCGACTGACGGCTCGCGATTAACTCGGGGCTGGCAAGGAAGTCTCGCCCGTTCTCGGGCACTGTGGCGAGAGGAATTATCGAGATTTTGGTCAGGTTGTAAATATCGGTTAAAATTTGGCGGGTAAATGGATTTTTTGCATAAAGAGGCCAGACCGGGAGAAGGTAAAGTATGATATGTGCGTTTTAACCATTTCTCGATCTGTTAAAAGGGAAGTTTAGTCGCTTTTCGAAGACAAGGGGATATAAAACAAGAGGCTTGTGAGCGTGGTGAGGTAACGGCTCCTACTTGATTGACCTCCCTTCCAAATTTATTCCCTACCTCGAACCCTCCCCACTGTAATCAACCTAATTAACCAATTAACAACGGTAACGAGCCCCTGTGGTCTGTAGTGTCCGCAAAAACCAAAATCCAGAAGTCATCTCATTTTTCCCACAATCCTGCCGAATACCTTCGACAGTGAAACTTTCTCATTATAATGAAATTTTTCTTCTATCATATAGGCCTAGTCCTGGTCTTGTTTTCTGTATTTTATATTGGTTCTAATGTGTTAATCTATGAGATTTCATAATGTAACTAGATTGGTTGACTTTTATTTAATTTAGTAATAATATATTATTTTATCTGTGATTGTTGTCAAATTCATTGTTTGCTTTAATCAGCAATAAACTATGCTATTCTATGACCCCACGGGCAAGTATACGGACTGCATATCTAAAAAAATCAAATTAATCCTGTCATGAATTGTAATTCAGCCAATTCTTATTGCAGGTGTTCATGTGGATATCCTGAATGGTATGAGCACACGGCTCCTAGCACCGGCTTGAGCGGTATTACATAAAATATTAAAGAACGACGATGCAATAGGCCTATCAAGTCATCTAGATCAATGGAAAATGCTGAATTATATGTGACCATTTTATAGAAAAACGGCCCAAACCAGGGCTGTATTAATATACCGGTAATGCATGTTCCTATCAAGAACACAACTGTGAGGCCCAACGCCAGCCAAGCGCTTCATTCTTCAACATATTTACCAGTCTCAAAACTACACTCAATGATTTGTACAGAGGGCAAGCTTCGAGGACGCAACCCTTGAACGTGCGTCAGCAGAATTTCACCATATACAGGCAATTAAACGCAACATAAAAGAAGTGGTGAAAGAAGATGCCGGCGTACTGACAAAAATACTTCACAGGCATATTTACAGACTATTTCTAAAATATCACAAGGACCAAAAGTGATCCTGTATAATGATTTGTATCCCAGCCACGTTTTATATTGTAGCTGTTCATGTGGACATGTTGAAAGGTATGATCACACGACCTCTAGCTCCGGCTGAAGCGGTATAAGATACAAATATTTAAGAGCGAAGATAAAAAAGCCGAAATATAGGACTGGCAGATAGGTGCTGTCTGGAATTTACAACCAAGTGTTCAAGTGCGTAAACATATATGAAAATAATCGCACGAATCGATTTCTGGGGGAGCGGAGTTAGTTACCAATAAACTATTTGAATCTATGCTATTTTCGATTTATTAAAACAAAAGATCAAAGGAGAATACGGCGGGCTAGCTAACTCTACGTAATTATAAAGACGGTACGGTAACTTGCGGTCAAAGTGAATAACAACTGTAGCGGCAATCCAGAACACGGGAGGAACTCTTTATGGGTATGAGAATATACAGATGGCGCTCCTGGAACTTCTCGAGATGCATAGATGGCGCCATTCCATCCGGGTTTGTAAAGCAAAAGCAGTCGGCCATTTATGCAAAATTCGCGCCTTTTTGCAGCGTGTGTCATGTATTCTGTTCAATTATAGTATAGTTGCCTATCATGTTTATCTTAGTAAAAATGACTTAATCTGCAGCTCTGCAATCATACATGCATCTGTCAGTATTCTTCTATTATATGTAACAAAAGTCTGTCTAAACAATTTGTACCATTTTGCATGTACATAGGCCTATAGGCCTAAATGTTTCGTGCCTTAGATTGGAACAAGATATCTTATTTTAATAAGTATTTTGTAATTGTAGAAAACTGTTCTCAGTCAGTACCATAGAACTGCAAACATACCTATGTTACATTATAATTCACATACTTATTATGTCTACCCCAACTATGTTGGGGGGAGACATCTAGTGTTTGTACTGTCTGGATGGATGTCTGGATGGATGTTAGTTCAATCTTGAACGTCGCTCGACTGGGCTCTCTCCGTTCAACTCAGCCTATCACGTAACAATGGCGCAAATTCCCCACAGATTCTATGGGGGCGCTGTAGTACACTCGATTTTCTCGGGAGTTCGTCCGGCTTTTAGCTGTGCTGTGGCTAGATAAACATCTTACAAATATTCTACGACATTAACTTCAGAAAATCTTTGCGAAATAAAGACAAATTTTACCTTAGACGACCAACATTATGGATTTCAGGCCTTTTTTTTCTTTTGTGAGAATGGTGCCAACTGCAGTACAGGGTGAGAGGGTATACTTCACAGATCTCAAAACTTTTTACGGAATCAAAATCGGTTAAATATTAACCGATATAGAGCAAATTCAAGATATCAATTCGGGGGTAATTATTAGAATATGGGCTAGGCCCCTACATGTTAACCCATAGGACCTGAACAAATAGGAATGGCCGCTTTTTTGCAAAAATGGACACAAATTTATCGCATATTTGATGTTAAATTTCAAAGTTCTTGGCCGATTGCTTTGAAATTTTCTGGACAACATATAATTAACGTACCAATTGTAATGACGGAGGAAAATTTTGGGTAATCTGCATATTTTTGGATTAATTTGCATAAAATTTGCATATTTATTAGCTAATTAACTATTAATTGTGACAACATAACCCCAATAATAAGTAAATAACATGAATTTGGTACAAAATCTTATAAGTTTATTCGCCAACATCCATGTTGTGCTCAATATCACATTTTCATAACTAATTAAGAGATATTTGATCACTTTCTGTAATAAATCAGACTAATTTGCATATCTGAATGCTAAATAGCATAAATAAAAGTTAATTTTCATAATTGGTCGAATATATTGGTGCAGGGTATCAAAAAAAAGCCCTCAAATTAACATGTTATTAACCTAATTATATGCTAATTAGCACATTTTTAGACTAATTAGCATAATTAAAGGTTAATTTTGAGAATTGGACAAATATAGTCTTGTGTGGTATCAAATTACAGCTCTCAAAATTGCAAATTAACATAAAAGACAAAATTTCACTGATTGACATGTTATTAACCTAATTATATGCTAATTAGCACATATTTTTAGACTAATTAGCATAATTAAAAGTTAATTTTGAGAATTGGACAAATATAGTCTTGTGTGGTATCAACTTACAGCTCTCAAATTTCACATCAACATAAAGGACAAAATTCCACTGATTGGCACGTTCTTAACCTAATTATGTGCTAATTAGCACATTTATTAGACTAATTAGCATAATCAAAGGTTAATTTTGAGAATTGGACAAATATAGTCGTGTGGTATCAAATTACAGCTCTCAAATTGCACATTAACATAAAAGACAGCATACCACTTATTGACAGAATAGCCTAATTATATGCTAATTAGCACATTTTTAGACTAATTAGTATAATTAAAGTTAAATTTCGATAATTGGACAAATATAGACATGTGTGGTATCAATTTAGAGCTGCCGAATTGCACTTTAACATAGAGGACAACATTTCACTCATTGACAAATTATTAACCTAATTATATGCTAATTAGTACATTTTTGGCCTAATTAGCATAATGAAAGGTTAATTTTGATAATTGGAAATTTGCAGTTGTGTGTGGTATCAAATTACAGCTCTCAAATTGTACATTAACACAGCAGACGAAATTTCACTGATTGACATGTTATTAACCTAATTATATACTAATTATCACATTTTTAGACTAATTAGCATAATTAAAGATAAATCTTGATAATTGGACAAATTTAGGCATGTGTGGTATCAATTTACAGCTCTCAAATTGCACATTAACATAGAAGATATCATTTCACTGATTAAGATGATATTAACCTAATTATAGGGTAATTAGCACATTGTTAGGCTAATTAGCCTAATTTTAAGGTTATTTTGATAATTGGTCAAATACAGTCATGTGTGATATCAAATAAAAGCTTTAAAATGGTACATTAATACAGAAGACAGAAAAAATTCACTATTTACATATTATTAACCTAAGTATAGGCTAATTAGAAATTGTTTAGGCTAATTAGCATAATCTTGAGGTTAATTTTGAGCATTGGTAAAATACAGCCATATGTGGTATCAAATCACAAATCTGAAATTGTACATAAATATAAAAGACAATTTAACATTTTCATGTATTATTAACCTAATTATAGGATAATTAGCACATTTTTTGCTAATTATCATAATTATCAGGTGAATTTTGATAATTGGACAGATACAGCAGTGTTTGGTATCAAATTATAGCCTTGTCAACAAGCATACATCCGTGTGGTGTATTCAGTCTACATATGCTCTGCCACTCTACCAAACTGTGAGCATGCGCTACGTTTTCTCATGGCTATAGCATTTCAGCATTCAGATTCGTGAGCATCGCTACGTCACTCAAACATCACACCGTGGCATTATTTCAGAGCGGACAGAGTTTCAAATTTCTTCGACAAGATATCGCATTCGTTGTATATGACGATCCCATTATATACAATACCTTAATGTTTTCGCAAACTGCTGAAAAATGCACAGGGGAGAGTTTACAAAATCCATCGATCTTGAGGCTTGACTAGTGAACTAGAAAATATTATATGTGAAACAATGATATCAATAATTATTTGATAAGCTTGAAAGACTGCTGGCCATAGGAAGAATCATACCAAAAATGTAATGTCTGAAAATAACTACCTGAACCAGGCTCCACAATTAGGATTCAAGATGCCACAAAAAATCTCTGTAATTGAAATATTTCCCATTTAAAACAACGTTAATAAATGTGGAGGCAAAGTTAATTATGCTAATGCAATTGCCTCAGCATTGCTGATTGCTGTGGCTACCCGAAAATATTGAATGCGCAAAATGTCATTGTTATTATGTCCGCTATTCTCAGCCTTGTTCCGATCAGGGTCAATTTTCATTCATCCCATAATTGGCATCACGCTGCCCAACATGAACAGTGCAGTCCATTCATTTGCACATTTTCCAAGCCGATTATCTTCATCAGAGGAGTGAGTTGGGGTTCAATGTCGCGTTCAGCAGTATATTGGTGTTCATCAGTGGAGAACATCTGAATATTCATCTTGACCGAGTATCTCAAAATATCCCTTGTACAGATCTGTTCTCACAAGAACTGCTCAATTCATCTAACTGCTCAATTCATTCATCATAAAAGATTTAAGCACCTACAATGAGAGGAGAAGAGCCATTAGCAATACATCTACTCACAGCATAGTTACCAAATGAATGTTCTGGTGTCTGAAAATCACATATATTCATAACCACGAGATCTTTAAACTGTATATCAAAACAATATCGTAACAGTTATTGAATGCTAATTTGTTGTATGGATGCCATGCTAAACTTCAAGCAAGATGTAATCAATCTGAACATCATTGTGAAACAACAGAACCAATATATTCTGGCCCGGCATTTCACAACGTAGGAATAATTCAAACATCAGATTAGGTGTAACATGTTTCAGGATATTTTTCCTTCGTCAGTATGATACAGCCAACAAACAGAACTAACATGGCAGATCATAGACATGTTATTTGAACAGTCTGGATGAAGAACATTTTGTTGCTGATGAAGATATCAGACTTGGAAAAGAATTTGGAATATCAGCATCACTGTGTATTACATAGCCAAATATTTTACTCTATACATGTATTAACATGTATGAATGAATTTGTCAAACACATGAATTCCAAGATATACACAGATTAGAAAATGTTCATCCTGACCGTTCAACATGTCCAGGGATTCACAGACATCTTTCATGATCCTTTTCATGCACAATTAAATTTTGTCGGAGTGCTTGAGATTGGAAAGGTTTCGATCAACCCCAAATTAGCAAAATATTGAGTTTTCTGAATTTGGATCACAAATAGGTCATATAACAAACAAATCAAGTGGAATTCTTCGACTGTGATTTACAAGATCAGTTCATTTTACGAAAATTTGAATTCTAGGAAAAATGTCCTCTCTCTGAATCCCTGATGCTCCTGCCAATATGGCAGGAACAGATTGGTTGAAGCCTCATCATTGCCATTGGAGGTTAAAGATGACAGAGTGACAGTTTTAGCAGTTATAATTATGAGAATAACCTGGGATACAATATGGAGGGGTTATAGCCTCATTGTTATATATGCCCAATGCTATATAATGTTGTACTCTCTATTGTTCAATGTTGATAACTTAAATCACCTGTAACTCCGTCCTATTTGACACAATCGGTCTTATGAATACATGTAACATCACCAAAAGAGTAAGATACTTATCATTAAGATATGACACACACATGTACTAAGTTTTCAGTATAACCAAGAAATCCATGTAAATTGCAGATTTTCCCCCTTACTTCAGAACCCTAAAAAAAAACAAGTCTTGTGAGATTCAATAAGAGACCAAAAATCAATAGACCAATTTTTCGAGTCTAGCTATGATCCTGCATGTATACATTATGTTAAAAATCACCAGTTCATGGACATCGTCGGGATTTTTTTTGAGGGGGTTGTTTCCTATGGTTACTTATTACTGAGCTCAGTACTGTGCCGCCCAAATAGAACATGCACAGCGGCGCTGAGAAGGTGTCATTTCCATCCAACAACCCCAAGTGATGCCTTTTGAGTTGTAGATGTACTTTGGGGAGCCGCGCCATGATCTATCGAGACATTGCAATAAATAGAATATGGTTTTAATAAAACTGGTCAAGAATACTTCAGAAGATAACACACCATTACCAGAATTGAACCATCATGAAATAGGTCAAGGTGAGTCATCTTCAATGAGCCTCAGACTCATCACCAGTTGCAGGTCATGAATTTGGAAAGCCTGACACTAATCATTCAAGAGAGATGGATGGACCGACGGAAAAAGCAGATTTTTGCTACAGCTGGTCAAGGGAAAATCGATAAGCTTTTTCTTCACCATCACAATGCACATATTTCAACTGTACTTATAGTGCAAATATAATTTCCAATGATGTCCGGATTTTCAGTCGCTGACCTTGTTCTTTTGACCTCAAAATGGAAGTGAAAATAGTTTACATCAGTTAACAGATGGATTAGCAACCATTATCTCAATATACAGTGTATAAAAACTAGTGAAAAAAAAGTCAAATTTACCAAAACAATTCTCCAGTATACTCCTCAGCTTGTTGGCAACAACAAATTTAGATATTTCATCCCTAAACAACATCCTTTCCAAGACTTTACAAAAAAAACAATTTCAGCATACGATTGAGAGCGAGTGAGTTTCAACATCACTTTGAACAATGTTTCAGTTATATCATGACCCGGGGGCATATGACTGAATAACATATGCAGCTCAATACAACGGAGTTCCTAATCCCTCTAATACTATATCCCAGGAATAACCAACTATGTCAATAAACAAACATGTCATGTAGGTCTACTGCTGATGGCTGCCTGTGAAGACAGTTGTCTCCCCTGAAACATAATATTCATTAGCTGTTATCATTTTCACAACAGATATGGGAAATTCTCTGTAGGAATATTATTTTGAAAAATAACTAATAGTTTTTCCCATACCTGTCAGTGCTACAACAATGATTTATTTGACATCCTGCAGCCACATAAATCAAGTGACAATCAAATCCTTGAGATGTCAAGTCAAAATATGAGTGGGCATCCAAATATGTAAGAATTAGAATTTTACTCCCCTCCCCCTAAATTAAACTTGTATACAACATTTAACCTGGCATTTGAGAACCCCCAAACCCTTTAGTCAGAATGTAATGCTTGCATGCCCATTCACAGAATACAATTTTTTTTTTATTATTTGATTTATTTTTTATTTTTTTGTATTTGATTTTTTTTATTTGATTTTTTTGTTTTTTTTGTTTTTTTTGCTTTTACACCATTATTGGAGTTTTATGTTTGCTGAAAGAGAAAGTATAAATGATTGGACTGGTTTATTGCCCCTTCTATCAAAACAGAAGAGAGGTAGTGACTGGTATTTTGAATTATATAAGGCTATTTTCTCATTCACTCTCATTTGTTAAAGCACAGATTTAATGCAAGGAAAAACTACTGAGAACATCTGATGTCAAACTGTAAACAATTTTGTTTGATCATCGCTATATAGCTGAAATATTGGTGAACATGACATTAAACCTTAATTCAGCAAATGCAGCACATTGGGATCACTGCGTTAAAAGGGCAGGGTTCATTACAAAAGACTACCAAAATGTTACCAATTTGGTCAAGATTTTGACAATTTGAAAACAAATTTGTAGAAGTCTCTCATATTTGAAAGGAGGGGTAGTAACCAGTCTATATAATGAACATGTTAATTCAATTATGTATGAGACAAAACTGTCACTCGAAGCTTCATGACCAATGAGTTAGTAATAAATGTAAATTTTCTTTTGATGTCTGCTTATGCCAAACCCCACCTTCCAGCATCTGAAAAAGAAAACACAAAATGTAAATTTTCTTTGTTCATTGAGTGGGTGCCAGGTAAGTAGGATTTAACATCGTTTTCAACTATGCTTCAGTCATATCACTACGTTTGTTTATCGAGAAAGAATTTGGTCAAATTATAAATGGATCTGTCTGAAGTTTACCTTTATGTCAATTATAATATTCTATCTACTAATTAGGCTACATGTATACTATTAAGAATGGTTAGCTGGACTGGCTGGAGGCTTCATAGAACTTACAGTTACTTACTAAATTGCATAAAGCTTACAAGTGTTCTCAGCCGTGGTCCTACAAATTTCCCCCACTCCAATGCCCCGAAGCCGAGCAATAGCCTCTGCTTGATAGATGACCATACCAGGGTGCGTATAGGTCGGAGAATCTACCGAGCCATCATTTGCCATGTGTGGCATCAGGTAGGGGGCATCAGTCTCCAGCAACATCCGGTTCAGTGGAAGCCGAGAAGCAACCTCCTGAACAGCCGGACGATATGTTACAAGACCAGCAAAACCAATATACAAATTTGGAAAATGATCCAAAAACTGGCATGCACTGCTCCACCCCCCGGTAAAACAGTGAAGGTGGATTGGGTAATCATGGGGAAGCATATTTTGCAGAACCTGCAAAGTACGTTCCTCAGACTGCCGACAGTGCACAACCACAGGTAATTGGCGTTGCATGGCCAACCTGCACTGCGCGGAGAATACATACTCTTGGCAGGAGTATCCTGGGTTGGTCTCTAGGTGGAAGCTGTCAGTACCCGTCTCTCCGATCGCCACAACACGAGGGTGTTCCGCCATCCGGGACAGGCGTGCCAGTGCCTCCATGTCAAACTTCCCCGCCTCCTTAGGATGGATCCCAACCGTAGCCCACACCTGACAAGCATCACTAGAGTTGGTCTCCAGGATGTGGGAAAACTCACCATGGTGTCTCGGATGACTGAAATTAGTGATACACCCCCGGAAACCCACTGGCAAATCAAAGTCTAACAGCCCGGTCCCGTGAGCTGAACGAACAAGATCCAAGTGGCAGTGGGGATCCACAAGAGTGAAGTCAGGCGACCAGTGGACACCAAACTTACAACTCTTCTCACGGCACCTCCCAGAAACACTAGCCCAGCATACTCCAGGTGGTCTCACAGGGAACATCTTCACTGCAATGGAAAGAGATAATATAGTGTCTGACAATACTATACAAAACAAACATACTGGATAGACAAATATGTTAGTTTAACAATATTCACAAATATATACAGATTGTATGGGCACTGTCCGGCCCTAATCTAGCACCTCTCAGCGTCCGATATTCGGACGCTGCCGTTGGCTTCGGGTGCCCTTGCCGCTGGCAAAAAAAAAAAAAATCATTACCCGGTGACCAGTTTTCGTCATTACCACGTGTTGTGCAAAAGTCCAATTTTGTGTGCCTGGCAGACTTCTGTCATTGGAATTGCGACATCCATTTCTGAAATATTATCTCAAATCAAATTTCCATATACAAGTTTTAATCTAAAAGAGTAAAACGTAAACTTTCTCTGTCATTCACTTTCGTTTCGGCTCTCGACATCACGCATGTTCAGGGCCACACGCTTATGGTATTGCGTCTTGGTTAGGGCCCCAGAACCAGGACAGGAAGTGCAAGGCACTGTTCAAGCAGCCGCTCAGCTCGTTGCAAAAGAATTACAATGCCAAACTCCACGTGATATGAAAGGGACAAACAGCGGGCTCTTGACAAGTCCGGTGCCTGTACGATGATGCTAACATCTTTGTTTTGCCGGCAAATCGGAAGCGGAAGCGGCTAGTCCCACTGAGGCAGATGACACTGGCGGGCTTCACAAACTCCAACACCAAGCGTACGTACAACGCGTACACAGTTGCATGTGCCTATCAAAGTACCTCCGTTGACGAAATATCAAACATTTGTGGACAATGTTTCTATTTGTAACTAAGTCAAACCTGCTTTAATTAATGCCTTTAATCCCTTATTAATTGCACAATCAAACGTAGAAAACGGAAGTTAAAAGAAAAAGTTAACTCCCCTAGGAGAGAGTTGTCCGCCCCTAGGAGAGCTCTCCATTCAATTCCAGCGTGGCCACTATAAAGGCGACTGTTAGCCTCATTCCTATCCTCTTTCTCAAACCGAGACCAGTAGTGAACAAGGCCGCGGTACGAGGGGACGGAAGGGTGGGCACATTAAATTAAAGCAGGTTTGACTTAGTTACAAATAGAAACATTGTCCACAAATGTTTGATATTTGCTACCTAAGTCTTAAACCTGCTTTAATTAATGCCCTAGTACCAACATACGGAGGTGGGAACCTCGGTCTTGTAGTAGTTCAAAGTAGGCTAAGTGACCGCTGGAATGACACAGAAACATGGGCATAGCATGAAACAATCCATAATCAACAAATGAAACCTTGGTCAACGACAGAAAAGGTTAAACATGTGAATAAGATACTGATGTACTTATCTTTGATTGTTCACAGCCATGTAGCTGTGCTTGTGGTGTGGAAATTATTAATTCCCCCCCGAGAGAGAACCCCAACCTGACGGTGGATGGGTCTACTCGGGAAGCCGTCTATACCAAGAGAGAACCCCTACCACTAGGGACGATGGGTCTACTTGGTAAGGCTTATTTATCTTGGCTGTTCCTAAGACCGGGTGAGGCAGAACTGGTCCGGGCCTAAGAGATCGCCAAGTCACACCACTCTCAGTCCACAATCGTCTTCCATCCAACTTGCATTTAGGGAGTTGAGTGCAGAAGACGGCGCTGAGATCATGAGAAGGACGTCAGATTCAACCTGAAGGACACAATCAAAAACCGCAGTTAAGGTAAAGATCACACTCACCATGGATACATACATCTTAGGGTGATGATACAGTGTCTGACATCTCTTTAGAGGATCCAAGGTCGTCCATCTGACTTATTACTTCCTTCAATATGTGATCAATCAATTGTGGACCAATAATATGAATGAAATGAGATGACACAGCAATTTGCAGATTTGCTGCGATGATACAAAATGCCGCCCCCCCCCTTTTTGAAAATTTAGCTGACCACGTGCTGGGCAGCCATGAACGGCCCAAGCGTGGTCATCCTATCTGACTGGACTGACATCTCTCAGACAGAAAATGGTGAACGTGGAGTTCGCCGTCCAGACCCAAGACTGGACAATGTCAAGGAGGGGCAGGCTCTTTCATAAATCTCAACAAAAGAAACCTGGCCGGTAACGCAGAGGGTAACAATGGAGTAGTAATGGAAGATACTAATCTAACCTATCTTCTGAGTGTCTACCCAAGTAGCTGGGATGACACAGATAAGGGAATAACTTGAGACAAGCAACAAGAAAAACCCTGGTTAGAAATCGAAAAGGGCAAATCATGAATATGATACAAATATACTTATTCTTGAGTGCCTCCATCCATGTAGCTGTGCTCGTGGTGTGATATGTCAAACTCTACCAAGAAATCAGAATCCTCTCCCACTCGGGTTGTTAGGTCTTCTTGGTCTTAGAGGGCGCCAAGCCACGTCATACTCAGTCCACCAACGACTTACGTCCAACTTGTCTTGTGAGTTGAGCGTAGGAAACACAGCTGAGATCATCCAGAAGGTAGTCAGTTCAAGCTGAAAGACACAAGTAAAACCGTAGTTTAAGGAAAAGCTAAAACTCTCAAAGCGTCAGACATCTTAGATTGATGATTAGAGAGTCCATGGTCGTCTATCCGACTTATTCCGTCCTTCAAGACGATCATGATGAAAAGCAAGATGGCCGCCTTGCTGCAATGGTGACAAATTTCGCCCCCTCCTCTTTTCTTGAAAGAAACTAACCACGTGCTGGGTAGCCCTCAGTGGCCCAAGCGTGGCCACACTATCTGACTGCACTGACATATCATACAGATAGAAATTTGTGAACGTGGAGTTTGCTGTCCAGACACAAGACTGGACAATGTCATGGAGGGACAAGTTCTTCCATAAAGGCCATGTGTAGTGATGGCCACATAGAAGAAGCAAAAAACAGTAGTGGGGGCGTCAATGGAATATCTACCTTCTGCCCATTGGAAAGACTAATTTATGGTCTTAAACAACTACACGGCTTATTTAAATATGAAGCCTTGCTGACAGGGGAAGGGACATGATAACCGTAGCCGAGAACCGTGAACGGGACCGGAACGAGTAAGATAGTGGCGGATGGTTCGAACAGGACATAACCGAAGATCGTCCTCCAGGAAATAGAAGATCTTTCAAGAACATGAAGTTCAGACACTCTGGACGCCAAAGAAACGCCGCCACCCGATATCCCATTCCGGCAACAGTTGGCGAGTACAACGCGACTGTAATGCTAATGCGCGAATAAGCTCAGAGATATTATCAATAAGGCTAATGTTGGTAAGTAAAACGTAACCCCAAGCCAGAGCAGAACGATAGCCTCCCCTGGTGCTCATATGAGACTTCCTATCCTGGTGAAGTTGAAGGAGGAAGTCAATTACGAGGGAAATAGAGTCGGGAATGGTATCACGACCTCGGCACCAGGACAAATAATCCGCTGTAGAGACCGAACCCGAACAACGAACTCAGTGAGTAAGGTCCCACATATAACCAACAACCCTAAGGTTGAATGACAGAACCATAATGTCAAAGTCTAATCATTGGTGTAACGGTCTATACAGGAATAAGGTACTTAAAGGAGAAAGTCGGAAAAACTGTCTCCCAAGTACACCACAAAAAACGTTGTGTCGCTTAAGCACAATCCTAAGGTAAATGGATCTCAACATAATGTTTGTGTGTAAAATCAACATGAATCTGTGTTAATACAACACTGTGCTGAATTCAATTAAAGTTGACTAGTCAGCCATTCACAATCCCGCCGTCGTCCTCAGAGAATATCCACGTCCACAATCCAAAGACCTATACCATATAACAGTATTAGACCAAATACTGTTGATTCGAATACAAATTTTGATATTCTGAACTCCAGACTGGAAACAACAAGGTCTGAACAGAATTCTCTTCGTAGAGTAACGACGAAGCTAAGTAAATCACAATGTGAAAAACCCGAGGGGAATTGATACCAGTGGAAGATTGACGCCAAACGAACGGACTTCCCCTCCGCCGACGACCGACGATGGAGAATCAAAGGAAGTGCCGATGAATGGAAATAAAATATGCATCTCGCAAATGAAGAAATGACGTAACAACGGCGTTATGGCGTACTGGAAACGTCTAACCGATGAAATAGGACGACGCACAGGTGTAGGAGAGACACATGACGGTGTAATGAACATATCGTCAAGGTGTAATAGGAAAGCGTAATGTGAAAAAAGCGAGAAAAACGTTGTGTATGATTAAACAACGTAGAGATTTCCCATTCACAATAACTTAATGAATATACATGCTCATAACGGAGCAGGATACAAACTTATAAAAGTACACGACGTAACAGAACGGCGTTGCAAACAGTAACCCCGTAGTCGATTGTAATAAATTTCCTTCTCTTTAAACGCAGTAGAGATGAACATATTAAATGTCTGTAGCGTTAATCACCAAATGTAAGCTCAATGAGATAAATGAGATTAATGGATCTTTGTGTCAGTGAACATGAGTAACGTGTCAGTGAACATGGTTACATTATGACCTCTCCCGATGTAATCTGTCTCCTGTATATGAAATTCCGTACTGGAGTTTCATATGGAGAGGATATTAAACATTTACAACAATGTTACTATTAATAACCAAATAGTGACACAACCGACATCCAGATCAAGGATTTTTTCAGGAAATCAACTTTTTTGAAACAATCTATAATCAACAAATGAAACCTTGGTCAACGACAAAAAAAAGGTTAAACATGTGAATAAGATACTGATGTACTTATCTTGATTGTCCACAGCCATGTAGCTGAGCTTATGGTGTGGAAATTATTATTACCCCCGAGAGAGAACCCTAAGCTGACGGTGGATAGGTCTACTCGGGAAGCCGTCTATACCAAGAAAGGACCACTACCACTAGGGTTGATAGGTCTACTTGGTAAGGCTTATTTTTGTTAGCTGTTCCTAAGACCGTGTGCAGCAGAACTGGTCCGGGCCTAGAGATCGCCAAAACACACCACTCTCAGTCCCCAATCGTCCTCCGTCCAACTTGCTTCTTGGGAGTTGAGCGCAGAAGACGGAGCTGAGAACAAAGAGAGGAAAAACATTTAAAGTCTCTCGCCGGCAGGAAAATGAGGTTATTCAAAAATTTACAAATTGAAATGACCTAACACGAACAATTTGTCGAGAAGAGGAAGAACAGCAAGAACAATACTAAAAAGCAGTTTGATGCTCTAGTAAACTGTACCGGTAATACACATGCTGGGACGAATATACTCGTCCCAGATACTTGGTAGAAAGAAACCATAGAAGACTTCACGACTTACGTGTCAATAGGCTTGTATCCTTGGCCGGTCAACAAACAATCCCACCACGCTAGTAATTTTAAATTTTCTCATAGTGAAGAAATTAAAATTAGTGCATAACTCCATCTGAATTATACGCAAAATACAGTATACAGATGGAACCAGTTTGGTGAGAAACAAACAAATCACATGTATAAAACAAATTTGTATACCAAGGCATAACACAGTTTCATAATAAACAGTGGGTAATCGGATTATATACTCACGATAACCAACACGAGATCCCTTTGTAGATCGCACCCTAATCACAAAGAGATCAGCAAAGACGCTCATTAAAATGCAACAAACAGTCGTAGCATTGAAGTCCCGTAACATCCATTACGTTATTATTATAGCATCGTTTATAAAGAGTTGAGTTGTGGTTACGTACACAAAAACAACAAACACATAAACATGAGAGGCAGAATAAAACCCCATAAGTTCTCTCTTGAAGACAGGATATCAAAATTACATAATAATAGTTGATATAACAAGAGATTACCTTCTTGGTAGGACCAAAGAATTGAATGCATGAAAGTAACGAACTACCAAAGTCCGAAACAACAATAACCACATGGAACAATGACGGACGGCTTATAAAGAATCGTATTTCCCCGGCAGGGAAAAACGAACCTCCCGCGTCAAACCAGGGTCGTACTCACACTCTTGGTAAAGATTTATACAACAATTTAATGGATAAAATCATGACGAAACAAAAACCTGTTCGTTTAGAGTACAACACAATAGGCTCACATACCGACCGAACAAAACGGAATGTTGGGAGCCAATAAAAGCCCACAATAAACACACCGGGTCGCAACACAAAGTTTGCGACGTATTTCCCGGGGGACTGTGTCATTAGTTACACATGAGAATTTCATAATGACTTCTAGAAAAACATCGTCAGACGATGATTTCAAGAGAATTTAAAATCTCCGCCAAAAACCAATATTTTCCGAAGATACTAAATACGTCCGACTCAAAGAAGTCCAACATTCGCCCCAACAAATAGATCGGGAACGGAATTAAATAAACTATGTAGATTTAACCGTTTATTTGTTTTCTTCCTTCTAGAAGATACATGTGGTGAACCGATAGGTATTGGAGAAATAACCTGAGGCAAAGAATTCTTTTGTTTGTCGGAGAACAATAGAATGGCCAGGCAACCGACCTGGTCTTTGTTGAGCGTAACAAAGGAACGGGTTTTGGATCGACCCTAGACAAAGAATCTCCGGACCGGGTCAACTGTCTAGCAACCTGGAATTATCATCGTGTAGGACGGTACCGCTTGGTGGTATACAAACTGACACGGGAGACTCTGGGTCTTGACCAGCTCGGTCAAGATCTTCATTACACTTCATATCATTGACCAAAGAAAATTTCTAAGACCCGTCTGTCGATCTCCGACATAGACGAGTCATCACAAGCATGTAACAGAAAAGCACGACGGGCTTGGGCATAAATCTTCCAAACCGTCGGATTCCATAATACACATTCCGCGCACGTGGACGCCCGGTAACATAAATCTTTACAAGAAAAACAAGCCGTGTGAGCGTCTAAAGGGGATAAATTCTTCCCGCACGTACGACAAGGAATACCAGTCGGAACTTCAGACATAATAATACAGTAAGTAAGTTCCGAATGAATAACAAAAACCACACTTGATAAAGGATATTACACCAGCGAGACAACAACAACTAATGTTGTAGAATTGCCTCTGAATACTTCCCTAGATGTGCACTGCTCGAGCAAACAAGAGAAAGAGGATAGGAATGAGGCTAACAGTCGCCTTTATAGTGGCCACGCTGGAATTGAATGGAGAGCTCTCCTAGGGGCGGACAACTCTCTCCTAGGGGAGTTAACTTTTTCTTTTAACTTCCGTTTTCTACGTTTGATTGTGCAATTAATAAGGGATTAAAGGCATTAATTAAAGCAGGTTTCAGACTTAGGTAGCAAATCAAGTGTTTATTCATTGATATCCTTTGATCTAAATTAAGAAATAATGGCATATCTTTGGAACACAAATTCTGCAAGACAATATAACATTTTGAATAGACGTAATATTACTTTCACAGGCAAATACTGAAATAGACCTACAATTGAAATAAGATTGAGCATTAAATTAATTTCATTTCACTGGCTTCTATAATTTTTATTTACTAACTTCATTTTGACCAATAATTTGAAAATGCAAACAATTTGTAAAAAAATACTACACATAAAAAACTCTGAAAATACAGACAGCAATTATACAAAAGGCATGGTGAAACTTGTACCAGAACAAACTATACAAATTTCCAGGTTTTAAAGAGATTTGGATAACCAGAAGTAAAATGAGGTATTGATAATTGTGTGTATATCAATCAGGATACTGAATATTCTTCCATTTTATCTGTGTATGGGGTTTTATTTATTGCTGAAACTTCAGAAAAGAGTTTCAAAATGCTTTCAGAGAGCATCATTTATCAGTTCATTCACACAAAAAATCCGTGAGCTGTGAGGGGGGGTGTCTCCCCCCCCGCAGGCTCTCATGGCGAGCCAGGCTTCGCAACTTTGATTGCCCCTCAACCGGATTACCAACCCCTGCCTTTCATTTCTAGATTAGGGCCTGATTAATAATTTACTTCAGAATATATACATTGTACTCAACAGAATAAATACAGGGATAAATAATTGAATAAATAAATACTTCAACAGTTGATAAATATCACAGTTTATGGATAGTACTCTTTTGTTTTAAGGTGTATAAGTTTTGATTCTAACTTTACATGTACATGTTTGTTAGTTTATTTCCTAATTACCATATTTCAGAAGAAAAACAATCAGCAGTAAATATTTGTACCAATGCCATTCTCCAAAATCCTACATTATAACCCTCATCAACCAGTCATCAAGTCAGGATGTATACATTAAATATATTTTTGAAATGTTTGTCAAATCCTGTAGATACAGTCAAACAGTTTATATCCTGTGGCGGGGTGGTGGGGGGAGAGGGTCTATGGTCAGGTTTCCATTGATAAAGAAGTGATAAAATCAAGAGAAACAAATTTGAGACTAACATTCACATTCATGAAATGTCTTAATTGTTAGTTTAAGAACATATGCTTCAGGGTTCCCAGTTGGTGATATCTCAAAGTGAAATTATGATGTAAAATTTACACCGATGAAATAGTTGTCCTCCAATCTTATGTAAATGTGCGTGTTTAGAAAGAAATACTTGATGTATGGTGCAAAAATACAAACAAACATATTCCACATTACTGTGCTTGTAGATTTCATTTGCTGTGTTCAGTGGTATTTTCTGATGAAAATATGACCATAAAAATACTCACAGGCTTCTTTGTGTAGATGTGGTTTGCTTATATTTCTATAGTCCAGGGGGGGGGGGGAGGGAGAGTATATGAGATATTTCCAAAAACTGAAGATAAACAGCATGATTCCATGCAAATATTGCAATATTTCAGGGTGTATCGAAAATGTTTGCAAGAAGGTAATTTAACATGGAAATTTCACAGGGTGACTTACAGGTTGCTGCTATTTATGAAAGTAGCCTCAAGCACATGCATGACTGTACAAGTTTTACATAAATTAAATGGCAATTTTGGAAATCAAAGTATCTGGAGCTAAAAAAATCCACCTCTTTCACATGCTGTATTCATTTGGCCTGTTCTTCATTGACATAGTATGTGAGGGTTATAAACTTCTCGCTGACTGGGACGAACACTAAGGATACCCCATCCAAGTAACTCTCTCCCAGATTCAAGATATTTTGTTGCAGAATTCTGGGGAGGAGTTACCCAGCTCTACCTGAATGTCAGCATAATGCTCCCACTTCAAACTGCTGTTGACAAACAGGGAAAGCACAGTCACGGCCAATCGGATGACACGAGAAGTATAGCCATTCCATTAATCATCAGTAAACAATAACCCTGTCAAAGGCAAGTGGATGAATAACTGCTGATTACTAGAATAGATGTCTCTAACTACCTAACAATCCGCGCCACTATTCTGTGAGAATGGCTGGTACTCCGGTTAGTATTATTAGATCACCCTTCTTCATATCTGTGAGCAGAGGGAAGTCCCACTTCGACGAATCTTCCTCGTATTGGATCTGGAAGATTGTACGCAGCGGCGCGGTTGCGTTTTCCTTAATAATTTTGACAACAACACCAGAATACCATGCTTCTTGTGTTTCATCCTCTTCAATACACTTGTGTTTCACGTTACAGCCAACCAATTTTGAAGGATCATTTTCAAACAAGGGAAGCTGTTCCCTTTGGCCTAAAATGGTACGTTTTATTCTAGCCTCTTTGAGGTTCTTAGCTAAGATGGCCTTCTGTGCATGGAACATTGCACCGCGTTGTTCTGTTGGACGTATAATTGGAATATTATCTCTAGTGGGGGCTGTCACATCACCAGCAGGATTCAGTCTGATTATAGCTTTCAGGTTCTCTGTCAAGGTCTCGACAGTATACACAATTCTCTTACCCTCGACTGTTCGTGACTGGAAAAATAGTTCCTTGTCACCCTTTGACTTCAAGACCTGCTTATGAAATGTTATTTGGGCAACAAGAGCAGCACGAACATCTACCTTCGCGAGCTCATCTACATGTTCATCAACCTCGACCTCGGTTAACCATACACCCCCTAATGGCACAAGGTTGTTTGTAGCGGTGACCTTTCTCTCATGGTGTTTCCGCTCTGCCTCCTCCTTCGCCAGATTTTTAGCCAGGAGTGCATCTATACGCCTCTGTTTTATCTTGGTCATTCGCTCCTTGTATCTCTTTTGTGCAAGAGGTACATTATTTCTGGCCTCTCTCATCAGCTCTATGCGTTCTGGGGGGATTTTGAATTGAGCCATTGGGATGTTCTATTATTCATCCACATGGTGAGAGATTCATAGAGGAGCACTGTGCCAGCCGGTTTCATTCTGACCAATAAATCAAGAATTCCAAAATCGCGTTCAGAGGCCACATTTGTGCTAGGCACATTCTGTGCTTGAGCCAATAGCGCATCATCAGGGTTAGCATACTTCCCCTGCAGGAGCTGGTCTTGTGCTTGTCTCTCTAATAGCAGAAGCAAAGAATGCATCAACAACTCAAGGGCCTGCACTGTAAGTGTGTCAAGCTCATCATCATTGGTTTCGGCAAAAAGTGACAGATAAACTTCATCACGGTGAATAGCGAGATCTATATCTGTTCCATCATCTGTTTCCTCGAATATCACTTCTCCTTCCATCAAGGAAGTGGCATCCTCACACCATTTCATGAGATGTTGGCGCATCGTTTCGAGGTAAGGGTTGACCTGGAGAATGCTTCTATTCTTGACCAGGCGCCAGAAGGGCCCTGTGACTACTTTGTCGATAATTCCCAGAGCTCTGATACCAGCAACATTGACTTTATTATCAATATCATCGCGAACAGCTTGAAGTAGTTTATTTGGATTTGGCCAAGCTGCCAGGAAACTTGCGATATGACCCCTGTGAAAGTACACGCCAGCGGCATCCAGAAACAAGACATTGAATCGATTGCCCTGGTATGGTACCAGTTTCAGTTTCGTTTTCTCCCGCTCCAAAAAGCTCTGAAAATATGAGGCCACGCCAGCCTCTTCACTTCCGCGAGAATGAAAAGACTTCACCGCTGTGCGAACCAGTCTGCCAGGTCCTGACTCGCTCGAATTGATAAACTGGGTAGGCATGACGTTCTGTTCTAATGCAACAGTCTCGAACGACTTCAGAGTTTTGTCACACTCTGTAGCAAAATTGACCAAAAGGTGCAACTTGCAGAAAAAGTTGCCCATCCTTGCTAATTTCTCACGTTCTGTAGCCGATAATGTATTCCAATTGTCGATTGCGGTTGGAAGAACTTTTTCACGCAATGCCTGTAGTTGCCTGTTAAAGCATGGGTTTACCGATCCCTGATCAGAGATGGTATTCTCGATACTCGCGAGTAAGGATGCCACTTCCTCTTCCTTGTGGTTCTCTTTGGAAATCATTCCCGCGAGCTCATCAACAATTTCTTGGAATGATTCTACAGTGTTTGTGGTGTCTGCTCCAGCCATTTCATGTAGGCCTAAAGATAGCGTTTGGCCATCAAGAAGGGTGACTTGCCAATTTTGGTAATTTCTATGGAATTTAGATGTTCCATCAAAATGCAAGCAATTTCCAGTCTGTGTGTGTGGTTGTGATTTTTGCAACATGGATTCTGCAACATGATATTTTGCCAAAAACCTGGCCTCAACTAACAATTTTGATCTAGAGCCAAGGGATGGTAGACGGGTTACATTCTTGTTAGTTAGATGCCGTAGAACAACTTTAATAACTTTATCAACTTTACTCATGCTTACATTAAGTGCCAAAAGTTCCATGATGACTTGTCGAATTTCATCTGTGTATTTTCCATCAACAAAAGTGATAATTTCTGGGTCATCCAACAGATTTACTAATGACTGCAGCTCCTTGTTCTGGGTTTCAAGTTCTCTAACTTTATCTTTGAGCCTTTCTAATTCAGTGTCTGTACTATCACTATCATTTGCTTTACTGGCTTGTGCCGTGGACTTTCCTTTCAAGTAACTTATGCGTTTCTGTAGACTACATCTTTCTAATTTTATTTCCTTAAGATTAATTTCAACCTCTTCTAGCCTCCTATCTTTCAAAGCTAAGTCCCTTTCTTGGACCTCTATTTCTGTTCTCAGTTCTTTATTTTCTTCCTCTACAACCTTCTTCTCTGTTGACAGAGCTGTAAGTTTATCATCCCTGCGTTTTATTCTTTTATTGAGGTTTCTGTTCTTAGATGGACCATAGTTTAGTTGCAGATCTCTTAACTGGCCATCAACAGTTTCAACTTTATCAGAGGTGGAAGAGTATTCCTCTCTCAAATAATTTAGTTCATCTTCCATCTGCTGAACATTTACTTCTTTTACAGTTAAGGCAGTTTGCAATCTTCCTGATAAATCTTCTATTTTATGCAAGCAATCTTGAAACTTGACTTCTAGTTCAAATGCCTCCTTTGATTTCTGGTTATCATGATCTGTAGTTTCTGCCAGTCTTCTTTTTAGAGTTTTATTTCCTCGCTTCTCTGTGATTAATCGTTCAGCTAGATTTATCTCCCGTTCTGTTCGTGAGGCTTCAAGGATGAGTGATTCTCTGGAATCAGTCCTACTGATTTCAGGTACAGAAAATGTTTCTGACAAATATGCATTCTTCTTCAGTGCATCTTTCTTAACTGTTAGTTTCTGAACTCTATCATGAACACTTTTCAGCTTTTTATATAATTTGACATGCATGTCTGGTTCTTGTATGTACTGAATGAAAGCAGGATATTTCTTGGCAAATAATCTGCAAATTTCTATCATTGGTCTGAATTTATTTTCTGGGTAGAATTTGTGGGCATCCTCAACAGTAGCCATGATGATAGGAGTATGAAATTAGAACTAAATATTGACAATATTGACTGGAAATTGTCTTTTCCCTATAATGTTATTAAATTGTGTCAACAAAAAGAAAATGAACTCTGGTAAATCAACGTAAACAAACGTTTGGCAACTTTATTGAAAGGATTGGTGTTGGGAAAATAATCTGATAGAATTAAACACAAACCCACGTAAAAAGCCCAATTATTCAACTTGAGTCATGCAAATTAAATTAAATTGTGTTAGCTAACGACAGTAAAAGTCTGGATCCTTATAAAAAAATATAGTACGTTCAACTATTTATGTCACAGTTACAACAACAACAACAACTATCACAACTCGAAACCTGTTAACCACGGTAAATAAACTTCCAAACAAAACTAAAAATTCCTGCAAGGGGTTTCCCAGAGCATAGGGAGATTCCGTGTCAAGTGCCCGGATGTAGAGCACGCGCTCAAAGTGCCCGCTTTTTCTGAAACACATGTGTTCAAGAATTCAAAAGCCAGGAAAATGTACAAACGTTTAGGACTAAATTACTGTCGAAACTGACAAAAAATAGTTTCGAGATTATGTCCTGGGGGTTGAATTGATCGCGGATGTTAATTTTGCATGAATAAAATATCTCTAAACTTTTGACGGCGCTTAAAACATGTTAAAATTAGACGGAAAAATTAATTCCAACATACCTGCAGTTCGGGAGGGTTCCACTCTGGCGAGAAACAGAAGCCTCGTTTCGGATAAGCCAATGGGTTTTCCTGATTATGGCATGGCGTGACCTTGGGGGTCTTTCACAAATTCCCAAAATGCGTGTCCGCGAACGAGAGCAGCGAAAGTTGACCGATCACTCGCCCGATTTCCGTTTCGAATGAGAGAAATACGGCATGGTTTGTCATAAAATTTCACAGATTTATTATTTAATATTTTAATGATTTGCACACCAAGTTTTATCGATGGATGGCTCATATCAGTGGATATTTTATCTCTCAAAGTCAAACTTGCGCTGTATTTTTCCATGCGCCAGATTTTTCTAGGTCAGCAAGTCACGTGACTGAAATCCCTAATATAGAGGCCTTCTTAACAGAAATTCAGTGCCAAATGGATTTTTAAAAATGTCTTCAAATGTGTTTGCAGTGCATCATTGTGCTATACAGTGTGGTTGTGTATACCATTTGTAAATACGTACAGAATATTTGACCAGAATAGAGCTTGATCGGCACAATGTAATGTACCCACCTAAAACCATCACGGGGAGCCCAGTTTTCAACATAATTTTCTCACGTTTATGCCCAAGGGCAAGGGTATAAATGCTCAGTTTTCTCCTCACCGAGGAATGTGAGATAATTTTGCGATGCTTACCTGGTCCAAATCATTCCTGGTATCGTAATTCGACTCTTTTCCGCTTGGTATCTTCTAATATGACACAGTTTGATGAACAAGATCGTCACATACGAAATAGGCAGCCATTTGTAAAATAGTCCCAATCCGTACTGCTGTGGGGCGCCGTGATCTCTTCCCAAGGTCAAATTGGTCTTGACTGTTTTCCACCTTCGTTCCAACAAATAATCACATGCCGTTTGTACGGACAGAAAGTTTTGTGGCATTTGTTATATTTAGCTTGTAATTTTATTCCAGTTAAACTCGATAACATGCCTTGCCAGGGGACTATATTTTGGAGGGCTGATCACTGCTTCAAGGCGAGATAGACAGAGACATATCATTACTGTGAGGAGTTTTGCATTGGAATGTTATGTGTCATGTCAGTGCAACACCAAACCGTGGGACAATTCAATTCAATTTATTGTACTAGAAACAAGCCCATTTAGGACAGAGTACAATCACTAGAACAATCACATCAATCAATAAAACAGAGGGAGGGGCCAATACATACCAATAGTGGGCCACGTACAAGTTGCAGACTAGATGAAGAGTCCTTATTTATATCGTGTTAATTATCAAGAAGGCTAGACTGGATGAGTCTCTATTTCATATGTACTATTATTAATAATAAAAATGATCTTTAATAAATAGAATGAGAAAAAA
This sequence comes from Hanleya hanleyi, assembly GCA_036873755.1. Taxonomy (NCBI): domain Eukaryota; kingdom Metazoa; phylum Mollusca; class Polyplacophora; order Lepidopleurida; family Hanleyidae; genus Hanleya; species Hanleya hanleyi. Next base: position 104,770 of record JAVTVY010030837.1, on the reverse strand, counting down.
AATGAAAACAAAAATGAAAAAAATATTTTTAAAATAGAGACTGGACGATTTGATGGGTTTCGTCGTGTAAAGATTCCATCTGGAGGCGTGGTTAGTCTGGACGATTGACATGTTTTTACCTTCGGTCGCAATATTTGTATCAATTTCATTCTAACGGCATATTGTGACGTCTCGGCAGTAACGTCATTCCCATTGTTGAGGTCTTGGTAGTAACGTCATTCTCATTGTTGACGTCACATGAACGCATTGCTTCCAGCGTGCGTATATGAACGAACCAATCAAATCCTTTGAGTTGGGGGCGGGGTCAGAATACGGAGTTTTCATTGGTGACATAAAATGCACAGTATATTGTGCATTTTTTCTTGTAAAGTTAGCTCCCTTGTGACGTTCCGTCCAGTCCCTGTTTCAAGCATTTCCTAGGCAGAGTTACTTCCTCTTGTTTCCCGTTTAAAATACATTATGAAACAGGGGCTGGATCCAGTCTACAAGAAGGCATGACACATGTACTTTACTGTTTCACTATATTCTTTACTATATTGGATCGCGTGCCCATGTTTGTAAATTAATTACCAGGGGCGTTAATTTAATGTTACGCTAAGACAGCCACCTGAACATACATAGTCAGTTTCTTAGTTGGAAACAATCGTGTACAAATGTTTTTATAGTATATAATTTTTTCTTATTCCCAGCAGTGGTCCAAATTCAACAAAAATGTGTACCGGTATTTTATTCTAGTATCAACAAAAGTATCCACTTCTGGTATCGAGGTTGGGATATATATGAGAACTTTTGGTACCGATATTTCACGGAAGAAATTCGATTATTGCAAGTTTCGTTTTAGGGTTCACGTTGGAATAAAATGAAAGTTTAAAATTAATTAAAATGCATAGAAAATATAAATAAAATTGTCAAATTTTTAAAACCCCTGCCCATTAATTTCAGAAGACTCCCAAACTACAACAACGAATGTTATTCGCATATAGGCCTATAGGGCGCTCCAAATTTATCAGCCACGTACACGATTATTCTTGAAAAATTGCAACTATTTTAAATATATTCATGCAAATTCATGAATTGCAAATTGTCATACATTTAAGACTGGCGGCCACAATATATAGGCAAGTGTGTGGGTGGGGCTGGGGTGTGTTAAATTGGGGGGGGGGGAATATGGACGAAGATTTACCTCTATTTATACGGATTCCTCCCAGGTATCTCGTGTCACCATTTATTCATGTAATGTCATTTGACAGGGTATGAAATAGGAAAAAGTCAAACTTCCTCTAACCTTACGGTAACGGAATCTATACACTGCATAACATGGCCTGTTTCCGGTTTTGCGATGTTATAATCCTGTTGATTGGTTGAATACAATAGATGAGCCAATCAGAAGCGTCGTACATTGGGCTTCCGGTTTTAGTCGTCGACAGAATGACCAGCTGCCTGTGGAATGACTGTACGGGGTTGAGGGGAAATTTTCGAAATGAAACGTTGACAACTGAGTTTGAGCGAACCCTTCAAACGAAATAAAAGATGATCTTTTCACGGGGATGGCGATGCTGTCAGTACAGTGCCGCCGAATATTAATGACAGCGACTCAAAATGTGACTATGTCGAACATTTTGATGCAGTGCCAGTTACAACAACAACGACAATGGGGTCGTCAAATTCACCCGTTAAAGCCAATGACGGCATATTAAGTGACAATTAATTCTCAACACTATAAATGAACCTATCTTTGCAATTATCCTGATACAATTTTGAGCATAAAGATACCCCCCCCCCCAAAAAAAGATTTTATGTAGATTTGGCATGATGTTCAGATTTCAGAACAGTTTAGGCCAGGTCAAATTTCTTCACACAGCATAAGCCTATTTGTTTAGCTTCCACTTCAAAATCTACCAAGTTCTTACTTAATGTTGATTTTTCTTAATCCACCTGTTTGATATTGTTATGTAAGCTTAATAGAAATCTGGCTTCATGCCTGGGCATGCTGGGATGGGGTAGCTTAATTGCTGAATGCTACATAAAAATATCCTGTGCTAGGAATTTTCATCCCAAAATGGCTCAGATTGCACCACAGAGCATGTGGGGTTTCTGGCGGGCCCCCAGGCCCCCGGCCTAATTTTTAAACGCCTCGCTGCACTCGGCAGTTAACAACCACATACACCTGTTTAGATATGATTGTACAGGTGTTCCCAAAGAAATGGAGAACCCGGAGTGGAAACTGACATCAGTTTCTAGCCAGATTCCGCTGGAGCGTAATCTGGGCGGAAACAGGTTGGAAATTTCATTACCAGTTTCCAGTCCATTTCCGCTGGATTGCAAACAGAACGGAAACTGACATCAGTTTCTGACCAGTTTCCACTGTAGCGGAAATTTAAGGACAGCTTTCCGTCCAGTCTCCGTGCACCGGAATCTTAGCGGAAACCTATGTCCGTTTCCGACCTGTTTCTGCGCAACCGGAAACAGGCTAGAAACTTAATAGCAGTTTCCGGTCCATTTCCGCTGGATTTGAAACAGAGCGGAAACTCACGTTGGTATCTGAGCCGTTTCACAAGCAGGTTGGAAACTTCAATACCAGTTTCCAGTCCATTTCTGCTGCATTGGAAACAGAGCGGAAACTGACATCAGTTTCTGACCAGTTTCCGCTGGAGCGGAATCTGGGCGGAAATTTAACAACAGGTTTTTGTCCAGTTTCCATGTACCGGAATCTTGGCGGAAACCTAGGTCAGTTTCCGATCTGTTTCTGCTCAAGCGGAAACCGACTGGAAAGTTGAATAGCAGTTTCCAGTCTATTTCCGCTGGATTGGAAACATGGGGGAAACTCGCGTTGGTTTCCAAGCTGTTTCTGCTCGAGCGGAAACAGGTCGGAAACTCCAGTACCAGTTTACAGTCCATTTCCGATGCATTTGAAACAGAGCGGAAACTAACATCAGTTTCCCACCCGTTTCCGCTGAAGCGTAATCTGGGCGGAAATTTAACAACAGGTTTCTGTCCAGTTTCCGTGCACCGGATTCTTGGCGGAAACCAAAACACCTGTTTCCACTGGTTTCCGCATTGCGGAAACAGGCTGGAAATGGGGTGTTACAGTTTCCAACTGGTTTCCGCCAAGAATCCGCATTTTTGGAAACCAGTACATTTCACCCAGTGTCTGGTCCTACAATTGATCAAATGCTATCACCATCACTTTCACGCTGCTCGACCTTATATGCGTTGATTGTGTCAGAGCTCTCCGCAACGGCGGAATTTTTCGTAACGGGAGATCTCTTCCTTATGTTGGATTATGTTGGATTGAATACCAGTTTCATATTGTGAAGCAGTCCGGTTATTTCTGTCACTCAGACCGTCCGTGTTTTCACGAGTTTTATATTCTCGTTTTTTTGTGCCCTGGCTGACCATAACTTATTTATTCTTCAATTGACAATCCGAAAACATGTGATTTCCATCTCTGCAGGTGTAACAGGCTTTAACCTATAACTTTTGAATGACATTTTGAAATGTCATTCGGTTTGACGTAAAGAAGTAGTACAAGTATGAACACTGGTATTTCCTGGATTTCAACTTATTCTTTATTAAACACGACGTTTCGCTAAGTCCGCACTTAGCATTCTCAAGTGTATAAATGTACAATCAAACATGGGTTATATAAATATGTACATGAAGCCAATCTAATATAACAACAATATATGGTCTGCAAACAGTGAGGTGTAGACACTCCTGGAGAGTGGGCATACATGAAAGGGTTATGGGGATCAGGGCTGAACAAACAATAGCTGTGGTGGGTGGTTACAATGTGAGGGCTGGCTTAAATAATCTGATGTGGAATGGTAGAACGTGTGGTATGCTGGTATGAAGAGTAGATAAAACAGTAGTAACGTAATGAATAAAGTAAAGAACATTTCAAAGAGCATCTGCATGGCTTCCGCGTCTAAAGATAGAGTTTAATGGGCACACAAGTATATATACTATGGAGGTCAGTTAAGGTGTATACGGTCTGTTGTGGTGTAATTACATCTTTCCATGCATTCGAGATTATCAGCCCTTGGTCTCTGTTCATCTTGGGCTTGTGCCTTGTTATCTCGATGGACTCCCTGATGAGTCGTGGTTTCTTCTCCCCGAGATTCTATGCGAGGACACAAACAGCACAGTTATTACGCGGAAACAAATTTGTGATCTTGCTACCAGGTGGCTCCACCTGTGAGTGTAAGTGAGCGAAAGGCAATCACAAGCAAAATCTCCTGGCATGGTACAGGCATGCCAAATTTGAGGAAAATCCGATGAGCATTTGTCAGAAAGGTAGGGTATTTCAGAGGAATCCGACCAAGTGTCAATCAGCATGTCGGTACCTTTTCCAACTTCCCTTATATGCGTTGTAATCCACGGACGAACACGGATATCGACGGACACAAAGAAGCAAGAACCGTTTTAAAGTCCCCGGCCGCGTTGCGATTGGGCACAATAAGAGTCTACTTATTATAATTACCGTTATATCATTAATCTATATACAAGTAATCAATGAATTACGATACTACATTTCTAGATCGTTCCTTGCATCAGTCTTCGGCCACACACCAGTCCCGGACCTCCGGCTGTTATTAGGGGGTTCTAGAGCATATCGAGATATTCCAGTCAGAATGTGAGGGGTGTTAAATCGCGTGCGCTAAGTCGACCATATGCCCACCAGCGGTCCTTGCTCAGCATAATAGATTTCGGCCAATCCGAGACAATGGTTGGTCTGCAGCCGACCGTGTCACCTCCAAAACAGCTGAATTTTGCTCACTTTCAAAAGTGTTTTGAAGTAATTTCTCATCAATTATGGACAAATAGAAGTACATAGACATTTCAAGTAAACTTCTATCTTTATGATTATGTCGAGTTTCGCAAGATTTTGAATTTTACCGTCTTTTCGTATTCTCGTGTTTTGATAACGCGCGGCACGAAAACACGAGATTGCAAGGCGAAAAGACGAGAATGCGAAGCGAAAAGACGAGAAAACGCGGGCCAGAAAGCTCTTCTTTTCGCCTCGTTTTTCGTTTTCTCGCTTTAACGAAAGGCAAAAACACGAGAAAAAGAAAACATGAGATTCGATCAGACCTCGTTTTTTAGTTTTTTTTTTCGCGTTATCAAAAGGCGAAAAAAAAACGAGAAAACGAAAAGACGGGAATACGAGATTGGCCGCATCCGGCTTCCATATCAAGGCCCCGACCTGTGTGTCCAAAGTAATTGGTAATCCTGCCGTTTTGACGCTAATTCGCTCCGATTATCGGCACCAAAGAGGACAAAAGCTGTGTAGATTCTTCCGGCATTTGGGAATGGGTATCAACATTGCTTCCGGGCTCACATGATCCGCTGCGCCATTTAACCTGTGTAACCTTTTTAAGTTGTAATATAATTGGCCAGCGCACTATGAAATATTTGCTTTATTTAAATGAAGTTTATTGTGAAATACTACACAAACTGTCGCAAAAATCGCTATTAAAACGTTTCAGACTATAATGATCTTCAGATAAAACCTGCACCTTCGCCTTGCAGGCTGTGTCTATGATTTGCTCCTGCTTTAACGTTAAATTTCAAGACCCCGAGGAAGAATTAATCCCATTACCGTGCTCTAGTGCCCAAAGACATTCTTAAACTCTATCTCTAGATTTGTATCTAATACCGCTTATGCCGGTGCTAGGGGCCGTGTGGTCATATCATCCAAGTTGCCACATGAACAGGTACAATAAAAGCGTACCTTAGATACAACACATATCACTAATCGTTAGATTCTTGGTATGTGCTTTAGAATAGGTTAACCAGAGGACTATTCTGTGAAGTCATGTGACGCAGTCAGTATGTCGGCACCTCTTCCCACTTCCCTTATATGTGTTGTAATAGGTAAGTGAAAGATCAGTTTGGATGATGCAACCTTTAAATGTTCGTATTTCTTAGAGTCACTATACCTAAATTGCACGGCTAATGGTGGATGAATTCGCTGTCTGTTAATCGACGAGTGGCCTTGGCTTTATTTCTTTCAATACTGACATAGTGGTTTAGATTCTCCGCTGGATGAAATTATCTCCAGTAATCCGGAGTACAAAGACTAACTAGATAAGCGATCGTAGTTCAGAGCCCGCCAAGAATATGAAGATCTCTTTTACAACGGAGCTATATGTCTCCAGCTATATGCTGAATGACTGGAAATTCAATATCCATTTGTGAAATTGAAGCGTAACCATGCAGTATTCTCGATTTATCGTCCATTGAATATATAGAAACGTTTATTGCGCTTGGTCTTGACTGTCACTTACCTCTTCCAAATTCACTGAAGGTTCTATGAACCGTCGCCTCGCAATCATATGAGATTTTACATAATAATAAAAATGGTCATATCTGACATCCAGTTGCCAATCTCGTCCATCAAGCATTTCCGTGTCCACAACAGTATTCGCAAGGCACTAATATCACCAAAATCCAAGAAGGTACGAATATGTAGGAAAGAAACTATCAATGACAGCTGGAATTTTTCGTAACCAGTTGCTATAAGGTATATGGTTACTTGTAAGAGAGGAGCTGTTAAAAGTTTACGATCCTGCCAGCAAGACATCGTCAAGCCCGGTCCGATAATCAGTATTACTGGTAAATGATCCAAACGAATTTTTCTAGACCGTTATATATTTCAGTCGTGTTTCGGTTGTGCCTGTACATATGAACAGCATAAAGATCTTGTAACATACGTTGTCCATACGGGTTTTAGAAGGGCCGAATTATATGAGACGACTGAGACGATGGGTGGACGGTAGCAAACCATTGTTGTTGTTCTTCACATTAATAATGTATTCGTGGCACCGAGAGAGATGGGAATCGTAGTGATGCCTAAAGCGGCATCCAAGAAATCAACTGGATCCCCATAAGCATCAACACTTTCCAGCACCATTACCATTGTCCTATTTCTCTTAATGTAGATGGCATTGATACGATACGATATGTTTATTGCGATCAATGCAGAAGTACATGGACCAGGGGGAGTAACTCCCAACATACTAAATAAACGAGCAATATGACAAAACAATACAATAATACAGAAGAAACCATTCATCTCTTGTTATCGCTTTCATACTCTCATTCACTCACCTTTTGACCACACAGGAAATAATAAGACATCTTTGAGACTATGTACAGGTGTCAGTAGAGGGTCTGGCAAGCACCTTTGATCTCTGTACTAGGAGTTCATGACAGATTTTTCCACAGAGTGGAGCATTACATGTTGAGGGACCCAGTATTGTGTGTAGTTTGTCTGTCATGTTCATGTTATGGTATGTGGTTTGTTGTGTGTATAGTGCAATGTTGAGTTTTTGCCGTTTGTCATCGAGTTTTGTGCATCTGAGGAGAAGATGTGCTTCATCTTCAACGTCCAGTTTACACAGTCTGCATTTCCTTTCTGACCTGGGAATGGACTGGCCTTGTATTTTTCGTTTTCTACCAGATTCTATTTCCAAGTTATGGGCACATATTCGCAGTTTGGTTAGTGCTTGTCTGTGATTTTGATTTTGGACAGTGGAAAGATACCTGGTATTGCCGTGTATTTCTGGTGCTTTATATACTTGGAGTTTTTCAGAAGAGTCTAACTTTTTAAGTGTGTATGATTTTATGCTTTGTTCCAATGTTTTAAGAGTTGTGTCTAAGATGTGTTGAGTTATCTTGTGTGGAGTTGGGAGGTGGTATTGTTGATATAGTTTTTCTGAATAGGACTGCCAGCTTAGTTTATTCGAGTTGTGCAGAGATTTGCTGCATTCGTATGCATCTCTAAGGATTGGATTGTCGTGTGGGCCTTCTAATCTCATTCTATATTTTAATATGGCACAATTTATGTCAAATGAAAGCGGTTTTCTACCAAGTTCATTTTTGCAAGCAATGTTTGTTGTGTATTTGTTTACTCTTAGATTTAGTTTACAGAATTTTGTGTGGATCTTTTCGAATGGTTCATTTTCTATTAGGTCGTGGTAATGTAGGGGGTCGTGTTGGAGTTTCGACAGCTGTTCTGCTCCCCATATTTCTGATCCGTATAAGAGTATAGGCTTTACCAGAGTGTCAAAAAGTTTGCTGTATATTTGAGGGCTTGGGTTTGAGCCATTGAACGATTTGTGGATTTTGAAAAGTGCTTTAAGTGCTTTGTTTGCTAGTTCCTGTCGGGTCGGAGTGAAGTTTCCATAATTGTTTAAAGTGCATCCTAGGTAGGTATATTCAGTGGAGTTTGTAGGGTTTCAGAGTTGTAGGTAAACGGTGAGATGGTACTTTGTTTGCTTCTGTGGATGATCATTGTGTTGGATTTCTGTGTGTTTACTTCTAGATGCCATGTTGAGCAGAAGTCAGAAAGTGTATTTAAGCTATTTTGGAGGCCTTCAGAAGTCTCTGATATCAGAATGAGGTCATCCGCCCAGAGTAAGTGCGATATTTGAAGTGTTTCTAGTTGTGCTGGGTGAGAGGTATGGTCTGCAAATTTTAAGTCATTTATGTACAAGTTAAAAATTGTGGGGCTTAAGTTGTCACCTTGTTTTACACCAATATTGGATTTGAAGGAGTCTGTTCTGTTGTTGTTGAGTTTTATGCTAGTGGTATTTGATGAATATATATGTTTGATGATTTTGTAGAATTTTCCATTTATTCCTGTGCGCAGTAGTTTAATCAATATTCCGCTGTGCCAGACTGTGTCGAATGCCTTTTTGAGGTCAATAAAGGCAAGATATAATTTTTTCTTGTTGGATGTGTATTTTTGAATGAGCGTTTTTAGGATGAATAGGTTGTCTGTGGTTCGTCGGTCTTTTCGGAATCCTGATTGAGTGTCTGAAATAATACTATTCGTGTCAAAGTAGTTTGTAAGTCGGTTATTGAGGATGGAGGAGAAGAGTTTTGCTAGGCAGCTGATGATTGAGATACCTCTGTAATTTCCTGGATCTGTTCTTGGTCCCTTTTTGTGTATAAGTGTTATGTAGCTCTGTGACCATTGTGTTGGGAAGGTTCCATTGTCTAAAATAGTATTAAATAGTTTTGTTAGTGGTGAAAGAAGAATTTCTTTGCTATATTTTAACATTTCGTTGCTTGTTTGATCAAGGCCACAGGCTTTGTTAGCCTTAAGCTTTGAGATGGCGTCAGACACTTCTTTACATTTGATAACCTGATCAAGCATTGTTGGAGGGAGGTGTGTATTTTCTCTTGTGTTAATTTCATCTAGTATCTCTGGGTGATTTTCTGTGTCTGACCATGTTTGATTATTCAAGTTTTTGTAATGTTCAAACATGTCACCTTGGAGGCTTTCTGGAGTTTCGTTTTCTGTACGCTTTTCTGTTAATTCGTCAATTAGTTTCCAAAAGGTCTTGGGGTCTTTATTTTGGAGTGTTTCAAGTTGAGTGAAGATAGATTGTTTGTGTTCTCGTTGTGCTTTCTTTTCCATTTTCTTTAGGCGAGAACGTGTACTGAAAAATCGACCTCTGATTTTGGGGTCCCAGGGGTATTTTCTTAAAAGTTGTGAAAGGTGTTGGAGATCTTTTTTAAGTTGTTGCGTGGAAGGATGGGAAATGATGGTTCTTTTCGGCCTTTTTTTGTTTGTGTGTTTGAAGGGTTTTTGTGGGGAGGTTATGTTTGCGGCTTCAGTCATGATGTCATTTAGGGCCTGAGTGGCTTGGTCAATTCCATCTTGAGATTGTTCGATATTGTCATGCATAAAAGCTTGGATTTTGCTAAGACTCATATCTGATAGTAACGTTTGGAGGAAGATACTTTTGTTTGAGTTGTCGATTTTGAATTTAGGTGGTAAAGGTGTAAGATTTAGTGGCTTGGGTTTTGTGTATTGAATATTACATTTCATTATGGTTGATATTGGGCAGTGTACTGAGCTGGTTGTTGCGTGTAAAGGGTGGACTTGCAATCGTAGGAACTTGTTTGTGATGTTTTCTGAGCAGATGAAATAGTCAACTGCGCTAGATCCAAGTCTAGTGTGACAGGTGAGTTTTCCTGAATAGTCCCCTGGTGTTCTGCCATTTAAAATTCGGGATTGTGTGGCTATGCAGGTTTCAATTAATCTCTTGCCGTTTGTGTTGTTTTTGTGATCCTCGTTGTGTCTGGATTTAATGGTTTGGTCTTGCATGTATGTATTTGGCAGTGGAATGAAATTGGCAGTGTCTTGGGATATGAAGTCTTTTAGGGCGTGCATTCAGATCACCCATTATGAGAATTTCTCCACGTTTTGAGAATCTGCCAATTTCATCTTCAAGATCATGAAATTGGTTATCCATGTAGTTGGAGTCTTCAGGGGGTATATATATAGAGCAGGTATACAGGTCTTGTTGCCAACCGAGAAATGAGCCTTGAATTTTGACCCACAGTGTGTTCGGGTTGTTAGTTTTTATTTCTGTGATGAACTCCCTGTACAGATCTCTGTATAGAAACATAAGGCCGCCAGACCCTCTGCCAGAGTTACTGGTGGAGTAGCTATGTTTGAGTATAAATTCATAGCCATTCAGCTTGAAGTTACCCAGGTTCTGATTTGATGTCCATGTTTCTTGGAGAGAAATAAAATCATGCTTACATAAATCCTTGATTGCACTGTAAGACCTATTTACATTATTTACATCAATATGTTTTAAACCTTCAACATTCCACGATTGGAAAGATATCATGTTTTGGAAGATAGTCATTTGTGAAAATTAGTTCAGCAGAATGAGCAATGTTATCAATTGTTGTTGGGAATACTAGTAAATGTGGTTGTTCTTTCAAATCTTAGTTGTGTATAGTTTGTACTGTGTGTGACAGGTTGGTTGCTGTATGGCACAATTAACAGATTGTGTAGCTAGATAATATACATATGTTATGTGTGGTACATGTATCAGTTCAATTACTGTACATGTGTCAGTGTAAAATAACAAATTTTATATCGATGCAGTGAACCGTCTGGAGTAAGTTTACATTTTAGTTCAGAGATAATTGTACATGTATTTTAGATTCTTTTGGTTCCATATGTCTAATAGGTATACAACATGAATATAATGGTATGGCTATTGAAAAGTGTTGTAAACAGGTCAGATGGGTCACTGCAACATCAGTCTTGACTACTGTAAAATATTTGCATACATGTATACATTCATACAAGTTTTATGTTATGACATGCATGAGTAACAATAGAAATAAGGAAAATATCAAGAATTATTTCTATGCCATAGTTCTATTGTAGTTTGGGTATGTAATAATATGGCATTAGGCACATAAAGAGTATCACATCTCATGTATGGTACTATGGATACATGAGCGGTATCACAGGATATAATACTGTTGATGTAAACAGAACTACATCACACATTTGAGGAGGTAGTTTAGCACTGTCTGGTCAGTTAGTTCAGCACTAGATTGTCGGAAAAAAAGGCAGTATGCCGATCGATGGAGTCTCAAAAGTTGGTGTTCATTGTTGCCCATGGTACATGAGCATTAGATCCAGTAGGAGCCCACGGTGGGGGATAAGGGAGTGAGTGGCCTGTGGTTGACATGGTAGGTGGCCTGGTAGACTGGAGCCATTTAGAGAACCAGGTAGGTAGATCATTCATTGGCTCTTTCTGTGGATTTTCGTGAGCTAGTGGAGTGAATCGGTTTCCATGGTAGCTTGCAGTGGGAGTTGGTTGGACGGGAATATATGGAGATCTTCTGACGGTGCTGATGGTGTCTGGTTGTCTGTAAATGTTGGATTTCCAGCTTTTCACAAGCCTTCGTATTCCGCTTTCATTGAGATGTTTGTCATCTCTGTAGCACTGACTAGACAGGTGGTTGTTTGGCAGGAAGAGTGTGTTGAATGTTGTGCATGCATCAGCAAATGTGTGCTCAATTTCACTTTTTTCACAGTTGTCGAGATTTCTGGGGAGTATTGTGGATATGACCACTTTCGTCTCTGGCAGCACGTTTTTCGCTGTTGTTAATAGGTCTGTTAGTCGGTCTTGAATTTTCTCCTGGTCGTCACGATTGTCAGCATCGTTTGTGCCGACTAGAATGATCATTGATTTTGGCTGGGACTTCATGTTTTTGATGAAACGAGAGGCACCAGTTATAGTCTTGTTCCTGAGTTCGACTATTGTACACGTTTTCTTGGTGAAGATTTTTGGTCCTTCTAGCTGTTTCACATTCGAGTTCCCTAGAATAAATAGGTCTGTTTTCGATTTATCGAGTTGGTGGTCTGGTCGTATTGATCGTCTTGGAGGTTGCTGGCTCGATTTAATTTCTATGGGCTGGCGGGAATCTGTCGGGGATGTGGTGGCCTGTTCTAATTTGTTTGGTCCTTGTTTACCTATGTTCTCGGTCTCGGGTGGTGCTGAAGGTGTGGCTGCTTTTCTTCGGATGGTGTGGTCAGGCATATGTACATGTAGTGTGTCCTTGGTGCCTGTGATGGATGGTTCATCTGTTGATATTTTCAGATTGTTGGAGGTAGATGCAGATGTTGAGGGGACTGGGCTTCGTTCAGCAGGTGAAAGTTCTTGGGTTAAAGATGAGAATGGGTGTACATCGCCTTTGGTGTTTCCTTTTCCATCAGTGAAATCTGCTATGTCAGTTTGGGTGTCTGTGGAGCAAGATACCTTAATTGTGGGTATGCCTCTAAGGCTGGAGAATTTTTTGTTGATGTTGTCAGTGAGCTGATTTAGTTTCTTATCTATCAGAGATGAGAAGCTGGCTAGTTTTTCCTCACACTGGCAGGATGTGCGTTCTTCGGCAGTTTCTGGCTTTACAAGGCTGTCTTTGATTGTGAGCAGAGTGTCGGTGATTGAAGCTTCCACTTTCTCAAGCCGGTCCTGAATTTGCTGGGCTTTCGCCTCATTTGCTCTGATTGAGGAGAGATGGAGTGACTGTAGTTGGTCAATCAGGGTTACAACTTTGTCTAATGCATCCACGTCTTTCTTTGGTTTGCGTCTGGAGGGGGTGTCCGAGGATGGAGATTTTTTGGTGAAGAGTCTGGATGGTGATGTGATTTTTGGAGAGCCAGGTGTCAGCATCATGGTAGATGGAGATGGCGGCGCTGCTACTGACAGAAGTAGAGACGCAGTGGGCATGGCTGTCTGTGGCGAGTCGTCTATTGTTTTGGGTGCAGTTTCATGTGTTACAGTTTTTTCATGGGTGGTACTGTCACTGTGGTCAGTCATATTTGACCCATTTTTGTTGGCCTCAATAATCCGATCTACCAGGGATTTGAGGGGTGGAAATTCTTCTGTCTGGAAGTGGTTATATTGGTTTCCTTGGATTAGGATTGTTCCAGTTTTCACATGTACACAAATTTTGTATAGCATTGTGTTTAGGTGGCCAGATTGTTGTGAGACTTCAATACTCACAGATTTGAGTGTTTCTGGTGTCCAGGTTTCAGGTTCATGGAGCCAGTTGATGTTATACAGTGGTGAGTTGCCCATTTGGTTAAAAAAGCATAGCCACATGGCTTTAATCCATGGGCGAAGTCGTTCTTCGTTTGTCCGGAAGACACAAATTTTGGCGCTTGGTTCGTACAAACCTGGTGAAAAATCTTCAAAGTTGGCAAAACGGGCTTTTGTGTTTTTCGCTGGTTGCTTCAGTGTCGATGGAAAGCATCCGTCTGGATAATACATTTCGACGTCAGATAGCGAGAGTTCGCTGGAGGCAGGATCTTCAAAACGGCACAGGTTTGTCTTTGTTGTTGTTGCTATTTTCGTCTTTGTCTTTGTTATCGTGTCTGAAGAGTCCGCCATCTTGTTTTTCTCTATCGATGATGAGCCAGTAGAAAACGTTTTACCTCGCGATACAAAGTTCTCAAGATACAAAGTCAAGGGAATATGGATATACGTCATTGATGCAAGGGGGCATATGTAGGGAGTTGGGGAAAGGTTTGCATGGCATGCTCTACATGGCCAGTGACCATCGTACCACGACAGATTAATCAAATCCATTCCAAGCCCTTCAAAGGCTTGCCAGCCGGAAGTATTAAAGATCACCAGTAATGTTATATTAACGCATCGAATAATAGCGAAATACGACTTTGACTTCTTGTAACTTCCTGCATTGGTGTATCAATGGACTATCGGATCTAATGTAGAATACATCTGCTAAGCGTCGTTTCAGAGATAAGGCGATCAGGTATCAATTTTATTTCTGCGTGTACCATCCGTTTTTTATAAAACAAATTTGTCCTTGTTATTGCAGGTATTTCAATGGGATTTGCACTTTAATGGTGATGGATTGCTATCGGCCGATAACCCGTCTCGTGGTCATCCTCGTTCTGATTCATATTTGTGAGTCCTATGTTCATCCCTGTGTGAAGATGTGTGTTTGCTTTGACTGTCCAATATCCAAGCAAGTCATTGTTAACTGTTCTGGAAAGTCTCTGTCTTCTGTTCCAGCTGGCATCCCCATCAATGTCACTCGACTGTTACTCAACAACAACTCAATATCGGAAATCCAATCTTCGCCTTTTGAAGAGCTCAGCCATCTTGAGGATCTCGATGTTTCGAGTAACAGCCTCTCGCACTTGAAAAATGGTTCATTTGTAGGCCTCGCGAACCTCAAGCGCCTTTCGTTGAACGACAATAATCTCAATCTTTCTCGAGTTTCTTTTCATCCCGGTATTTTCAAACCGCTTCAAAACTTGACTTTCTTGAATTTGAAGTCAAACAACATAAGTTTAGATAGAGAGACAAATTTTCAGTATCTCGATTATGAAATTGCTGAACTGTCGTCGCTGAAAGAACTATATCTGGACGGCGTATCAAACGCCATATTTGGGGCTGAGTATGGCAAACTACGGCATCTATACGTCATCGATTTGTCTGGCTCAGGATCACTAAAAACCCTTGGAGCGTATACTTTCTCAAACCTGGCAAGGGTTCCTGTGAAATTTCTCAATATATCCCACTGTCAAATAACAGCGATCCATCCGGACACGTTCAAGCCTCTCACAGAAATCGACACAATAGATATGAGCTATAACACAAAACTTGAGCTAAGGTATGCCGGAATAAGCTTTGCGGGTCTTCAGTTCTCTCCAATACGTCGTATTTTTGCCCAAATGGTTCATCAAACCCCAACGTTGACATTTTTGCATCAAGAAGATCTGAAGTACCTGAAGTACACTCAACTGGAGGAGCTTTATTTAGATAACAATACGATCGTTCAGATAGACAGTAACCTGATTCTGTCTGTCCCGAAAACATTGCGGGTGTTATCTATTTCATGGAACAGAATCCAAACATACAGAGCCCAAATGTATCAACTTCTCTTACTGGGAAATTTAGAATTCGTCTACGCCGATTACCAAGAAGTGATGGGCCCTGGATCTGGAACTTCATATATCAGTGATTCGGGATCAGGTTCCAATCCTCCAAGCTTCGTCGTGGATTTATCTTCTTTTCTGGAAATCTTCCCTGAATATGGAAAACCCTCTTTATCCGGTTTCTTAACTTTACGCTTGCCCCCAAATTTAACTGAGGTGCATATGTGTTGTACCTACAAGATGCGGTTTACTATTCCAAAAATGCGCCTTGAAGCACCAAAAGCTAGGAAAGTAGACTTATCTTACAACCTGCTTCATCGATGGAAAGGTCCAATAATGGGACTCGAAACACTTGAATATCTGGACCTTAGTGGCAATGCATGTTACGAATTGTCACCTGGTTTCTTCTCTTATTTCAGGGATCTAAAAACTTTGAGAATAGGAGATAATTTGTTTGGCCCAACCTTAGCCGAAGGAACCTTTAGCGGACTAGGCCGTCTCCAAACACTGAGTGTGCATAAGAATCGCCTGGAGGAAATTACACCCGGCCTGTTCATGGATTTGCGCTGTCTGAGAGTTCTTGACTTATCGAAGAATTATATCACATCCTGGGAAAGTAGAATTGATCAAATGACCAATCTGACGGTGCTTAATATGACATCAAACAAGGTGTCTTCCCTTCCAACTGAGCTTCTGAACGATCTGGACGAAATTTCAAAGCATGGCAGCATAAGTATCTCATTGGATGGCAACCAGCTTGTTTGTAATTGTAACACCAAATATTTCACCGAGTGGCTAATGCATACAAACGTTCGAATCCTTAATGCCAATTCCACGTACTGCACGCGAGATCACGGTAATCGAACATCTTTGGCAAGACCTGAACTCCAGTCCACTTATGATTTCTTACAGGTACACTGCCGGACCTACACCGTCTCAATAATTGTCTCTTCTTGTATCATCGTTATTGCGGTGTGTATCGTAGCTGGTAAAATCCTTCACAGATATCGCTGGAAACTGCGATATTTGTATTATATGGCGCAAAATACAAAAGAGAGAACGGGGTATGAACGTCTTGACAGCGATGACCAAGACCCGTTCACTTTTGACGCATTCATATCGTACGAGGATGCGCATCGCGATTTTGTTCGATTGGAGATGTTACCTAGATTAGAGACAGAGGGTGGTCTCAGACTATGTATCGATAAGAGAGATTTCATACCTGGATTCTACGTTGCCGATAACATCATGAATGCGATCCAGAACAGCAGAAAAACTGTTGTGCTCTTGTCGAGAAAGTTCTTGGAAAGTAAATGGTGCATGTATGAATTTAACATGGCCAGAATGGAGAGTATACACAGTGATAGACACTCGCTTCTCGTCATTCTAATGGAGCCGTACCCAGCCAAGGAACTGTCTCCTGAATTTCTAGAAATTCTCCATAGCAAGTCTTACATCACTAAAACTGAGGATCCGGATGGCATGGCCCTATTTTGGCGACAACTGATTGCTGGTATTAGATTGGACAAAACTAGTGATGTTGCAGTTATCTGAATGATAAATGTATTAAATATGGCTGCTGTTGTGAAACAATCTTTAGGTATATCATTGGATAAAATGCGAATTCGATTGTATTTATTGGTCAGGGCCTAATCGCCAATAAGCGATGATGAACAAGGAGTCCAAAGTCCAGATCCTTGCCGTTTAATGGATGATGACCAGTTTCCTTCGCCAATATATTGGGATAGGTACATGTAATTGTGGAATATGATCATGGTTCTAATTCATCTCTATTTATTAGTGATGCTGCCATCACCTTTTTCTTGGTGAGCGCCATCATTTTTCTGGCTGTGTAACGCGCCTCTTATATGTGATGTATGTATGGCAATGTATGTCTTGAACTCTCTCTGTATCGGCAGTTTTTAGCAATTCAAAATTGGTATCGACATTGAAGTGATCAATAGGAAAGAAATGGAAATATACCTACCGTATACACAGTTTGAAAGACTATATTTCAAGCTTTCCGACAATATGTACTATGATGGAAATGCTCCATTCTCCTTTGCCAATGCCAGTCTATCGTAGAATATTTTTTCTACGTCTACAATACAAAGAGGATCGTGGTAAAATAAAAAAATAAAATAAAAAAACGCGGAAAATCTCAGGCTTGCCGGGCGTTGAAGTTCTGTAGATTACTCTTGGCCACATTTGAGTTCGGTGGGCTTTATTCGTCTCATTCAAAATCTTTGATGAAAGGTTTTCACAATAGACATTTCCATTCCCGGCTACTCTCCACCTGAACATCTTGGAAATATATCCCTCATTTTGGTTTTTGTTCACTGTTGCCTGAAAACGAGAAGGGAACCTCCCGTTGCTCATCAGTTCGACTATGAAGAGAGAAGTTGTATCATCCAGAGTAAAATGTTATTCCAGTTTAAGGTTGTATACATTCTCCATTTCAGAGCTTATAATCTATAAAACCCCGTGACTGCACTGAGCTGCAGTACTCGGCGCGCATGCGCATTCAGTCTTTATTAATTTCGAGCGACACAGGAAGCGCGTATATGCAATAAGAGAGAGGAGAGGGAGAGATCTAATATATCTTACAGAAGAAGGAACAAGTCAACTGGTCAACTATATTTGAAAAGAGTTGACGTTGAAATTTTCTGTTTATCTGTGACATTTTGAGCCCACTCCGCCCCATATGTTACACTCTGCGTTTTAAACACCAGAGCAATCAGAAGGTATAGCTAGCAGTTCGTATGAATAATTACCCCTCTGATGACGTGGGATTAGCTGTACATAAAGCGGAAATATTTCTATAACTCCTGGCTCTAGCAAGGCTTGATTCCGGCAATTATATCGATGAATTACAAGGTATAGACAAAACCGTAAAAATAAAATAATAATGAAATGAATGACGGAGGCTTGCCTCTTCTACATAAATCCACAGTCGCTTCTCCAACGTGGATGTCATTGACTCATTTTTTAAGTAGCAATTCGTGACATGACCAACTGGGATTCGATGGTCCCTTTTGAACTGAGACCCTATATTTCAAAAATCAATTTTACAGTCATTATTGTATATGCTTTGTAGACGTTGATTAGTGTATAAGAACGGTTGGCTTTTATGTACTAGATTTCGTGAAGCACATTAAAATTTTAAAATTTAAAGGGCATTAACGTTATCAGCATTTTTTTTGAAATTTCCAAACAGACGCAATGCTGGGGAAATATTATTGGGAATGTTCCGGCACATTATGCCTTCCCTTTTCACAACTAAATGTGAATCATTTCGTATGCCTGTATATTCCGCTTTTGTTTTGAATATCATCCATTTATGTTCGTACCACTGCTCACACTTTGCCGACTGGTGGTCGTGTAACTGTGGTTGTCAAATAAAAAAAGCCAAAATCACATTATCACATTTCCGTAGCCTCTAGTTGTAGACAAATATATGCCTCCACTCCCCGTCTCTTCATTTCAAATATACAGCACCTTTCCAACTTCAAAAGCACACCCAGGAAAAAAGTTTTGATTAACCCTATCTGACCTGCATATTGGACTAATTATAA
This sequence comes from Hanleya hanleyi, assembly GCA_036873755.1. Taxonomy (NCBI): domain Eukaryota; kingdom Metazoa; phylum Mollusca; class Polyplacophora; order Lepidopleurida; family Hanleyidae; genus Hanleya; species Hanleya hanleyi. The sequence goes on along the minus strand of JAVTVY010030837.1, from coordinate 85,954 downwards.
GCATTATCTTGGACACTCAGTCACTTTCAAATAGTAATAATATTGAACATATTTATGAAGCGGTTAGAACAATTCTATCGCGGCGAGCCTATTTAGAAGAAAGGAAAATTTTCATCCCGGGGCGAAAATATTCACACCGGGGTGACTATATTCACACCGGGGTGAATATATTCTCATCGCAGTGTTAATATTCATTTGCGCACACTTCACCATCCATAAGATAGCTTGCGAATCGTGTGTCTCCATTATCGCGGAGCGATATCCGGTACTTTATCGGATTCTGTTCGGCCTTCATCTGGCGGAGAACAGACTCGAGAAATATGAAAAATTACAGGTTTTCATACCACTTCTGAAACAGATATTAATAATAATAATAATAATAATGCACTTTATTTATAAAACCTTGATGAATCCGATAGGCCATGGACCTCTTTTCATAATATATAGGTATGTATATATAGGTATGTATAACTTTCGTATCATCCAAGAGGTGTGGTGGATCTGAAATTTTGAACAAGTAGTTCATCACAGGACTCGAAAATGGCGACTTACGTTGGGATTACGTCGGTAGACTTTAGCTGATTGGCTGACGAATTCACGTGGTATTGATTCCTGGAAATTCCCTCTTGCAGTTGCCGAAAGTAGGCTCAAATGGATACACACGATCCCAGGATCAGTCTTACCGCGTATAGATGACCGAGATGGTTACAGGTTGTGTTAATATTCTCACCTTGGTGATAATATTCTCACTGTGATGTAACTATCTTTAACCAGATGCAAATATTCTCACCGTGGTGTACATGTAAATAGGCATTCGTGCTAAATTTATCATGAATATGGTACTACATCAGTCAGGTGAAAAAAAAACATTAGAAAATTACCAATTACGTTCACATGATTGGTCCTGTGATTTCATAACGCATATTTAATATTGTAAGCGTACATTATTATTTTTACAAATGTGTGCCCGTTTGATGACAGGTGATTACAATATCGGTTAAATTCACTGCACTATAGTCCAATTAGCATTTCGGATCAGATTCCTAAATTAATAGACATCAATCTGTCTTGACTCAAATAGTTCCCTAGTGAAAATTTCCCACATATTCCATACATTAATTCTATTTCATCAAACGTGTAATTAAATGAAATTATATTGAAATCTTCACAAAAAATCGTTCAGTTAAAATATCGTTCCGTTAGCTTTTATAAATGGTTTCTTTTGCGTGATTTTTATCCTGTTCAAATGAAGACAAACCCACTCAAATCAAGGGAGAATACCTTCAGTTGACAATTGTGTGAGTTACTCCCTCATATTTTGTAGAGACACAAATTTAGTTTTTGAAATCAATGTTAGACTTTTCATTTAGTAGACAACAAAAGTTTGCATTCCAATTCTAAGTGAAATCACGGTGAGCTTTAAAAAAATAGCGTACCTCACACGAATCATCCGTACAAACTTCATATATTACATTTGCAAACTCTGCGTAATGTACTTCTCTGGTATTATGAGGCGCACATTCAATTGTATCTAATTACGAGTAGACCTATTTTCTTTCTAGTGCAATGCTCGACCCTTCTACCCAGCCGTGCATGCTGAAAATGACTTCCTGTTGGGTAATTTGTGTTTACGAAGAGGAACTAAAATAACTCGATACAAAGGTATCGCACTATATGAACACTGGTATTCAATAAGTGGAATATCATCTGAGTGTCAATTATCTGACAATCTGTTACAGTGGTTATGGTACGGTACATGTATATGTAGAAAAAGTTCATGAACTAAAAACAAGTAATAATATTGCCAGCTAAAATATGTTAGCTAAAAGTATATGTGCAGCAAAACAGGACCAGCATAAGGGTAAAAACAAGCAATAATATTGCCAGCTAAAATATGTTAGCTAAAAGTATATGTGCTGCAAAACAGGACCAGCATAAGGGTAAAAACAAGCAATAATATTGCCAGGTCATATATTAGCTAAAAATATATGTCCTGATCAGCTTTCAGGACACTTAGCAGAGTTACGGATTTCATATTTTTGGAACATCACGATGTCTTGCCGACATCACTGAAAACTGCTTATCGCTTCTCTCTTGAAGGAAACCAGCCTATGTTTATGTATACTATAATTGTTTTTTTTTTAAATTTGGTGCTAATGCTGTAATTGGAATTAGGCCTTTGGGTTATAAACGCCGAATGGTTATTATATTATAATGGATAATTAGAATTAGTTATTATTTATCTTATTTATTAATTATTTATAGCAAATAACTCACAAACAGAGAGTTTGTTTTCAGTGAAGACGGTTACACAGGGGCACCTGTTACCAGCATTCACCAAACTAAGATGTTATCAATCGTATATTTTATCACATTTTCATTAATGTTCAGATTCATACTGTAGTAGTTGTACTTTAGGAGATTAGCAAGGTTACAGAAGCAAACTGCCAGAATCATATTAGACTGTCCTGGCTTTGTTTGTTTGATCGCTATTTTTTACCTCCGTCGATCATTATCACCTCCGTCGATCGACAGAGGTCTAGGAATGCAACGTGAAATCTCCCGCCAAATAATTGTCATATGGGGAACCCACGATTCATGCGATTTCCAATAGGGTTTACTATGGTTCCCGACGAAATTTTGAAGCACTCTTTTTGGACAAACACGAAATAATGGGGAACCCTCATTGCAATGCATTTCAATGGGCCTTGCTTCTGTAGTCGGGTTCCACTCCCATCATTCTTCACGAGCTACACGTAATGTTGGCCGCTTCCATCGGGAGACATGGTGGCTCTCTAGCTTGTAGAGATGGACAATGCGATTTTCTCCGTTTTTCTGGTAAGTTTATTGCTGCCATTTCATGTCATTACAACACAATCATTCCTAGTACACCACCGGTCATTTCTATATATCGTAAAGTATTTGTCGGCTGATGACTTATGTCGAAGCTAACCAAATAGTCCAAGTTGTTGTTGTTCATGCACGCACTGACTGGAAGACAACAGCACAATCTTATTCTGAATTCATGAATTGTTGCTGAAACAAAGGAATGTCTACATTCCACATGTAGGCCTACATTATTGAGATTTTTGAATGATAGCATGGATGGAACCTTTCTCAAATATTTTTTTTTTTTAGTTTTAAACCCTGGATATACCACTTGGTATGTATTTACCATACGATCATATTTCACATGCTTTGTTCAGGCCCCGTGACCGGGAACCAAACAGAGACTATCACTAGACGAAAGAAGGAGATCATGATATACATTTCAGGTTTTACCGATGCCAAATGACTTGAACAGAAGACAATTAGACAAAATGAAAATCAATAAATATATCAATAAATAATAAATTACATAGAAAATTTTCTTGTCTTTGCAAGGGGGACATCAGACACACTGACAGCACAGATCACAGAGAAGTTACTGATGTAAACAATCATGTTCTAGATTATAATATACTGTCATGCCACTAACATGAACTCCAGCAATCCAACCAGTGGTCAAGATCCACCATCGTTCTTCAGAATTCGCATTATTGATCACTCATAGATTGGATTAAGTTCTCATAGTACTCAGTTCTCATTTCATACTTTTGCAAATTCTTGTAACATGGTCAGGTCCCAGTTCTATTAAGTACACATGCGAAAGGTGCAAACTGGTATAATGGATTTCATCTTGTTGTGTATGACGAAAGAATGAAATATAATGAAGGCCATCAACATATTCAATGAAGTGAGTTTTGATATTAAATACGTATACAATTGATTCCAACCTGCAGGTCATGGATTCAGCACTTCTGATATCCGATGCAACAGGACTGTTACACAATGGATGTACTGGATGAAATGGAGAAAACCGAAACAGACTACTGATTGGATCAGCTGTGTCAGAAAGGTGTGGAATGACAGACCCCCCCCCCCCATTGGATATCAGCTGATTCCTCAAGAAATAAACATTACACATGTAATGACCACCGGCAGAGTGATACATGTGTCAATCCGTCAGACATTTCCAAGAATGCCCAGTTCTAATTTAAACCAACCATGCCGGACTTCATTCCTTCACACAGAATAATTGGATCTAACTTTTACAAAACCTGCAGCTCCCAATAGCTCCTGGATCTAGAACACATAAATGAAGGGATCTAGTTTATCGGTGCTATGGCAAAAATATCATGTAGAATGGGATTGTGTGGATAATATCAGATTCATGGAAGTTGAAGTCCTACAGCCTGCTCCACAATTTTTTTGCAAAATTATCTCCCTTGACCAGGTAAGGTCTTGAGTGTCTAAAATGATTTAGCTTCTAGAAACAAAGACTTCATTTCCTGATTATTTTATTCAAATTTCAATTCCACTTCTGGTATATGTACATGTATAAAATACATACAGAAAGAACTGCGTACAGAATAACACAAAGAACAGGTATATATGTAGTTCATTACATTCTTAACCAAAGATCAATACCTGGGTGATATTACAACAATACCATGGTCTTATATATTGTTATGATTGGCTTCACTTTAGCTGCTGAAGATATTTCTAATTTGAGGGCAATGGGCAATCATACTCAATTTATTTTCATAACTTCATTTATTTTCACATTAAGCAACATAATCGAGATTAGCTAGTGAAGTTTTGCAACATAATATAATACGCATCATGGGTCTCCTTCAGTTTAGTGTAGACATATATACCCTTGAATATCTGTTACCATGATTCAGTCATAATATTGTCTGTATTATATTGATGTCGACAAAGAATAAACATAATTATTTGATAGTATTATTAATTGTATGTTGTTTATGATCAACATTAACTTTTTATTCGCTGGAATCCAGCCATTTGTTCCATATGGGCAATATTCTCATCAGTCATCACCATTCAATATGAATGTGATACATGTACAAGTTCATGGTAATTGATGCATTATGGGGAAGGTGACCTGTAACACCTGTATGCAAAATTATTCTGAGCGCATTGAATTCTCATCACATGATGCTGAGACAGATCAGAAGGGGAGTGTCGGTAAAATCAGGTGTGTTTTGTAGAGGATTCTGTCAATGAGGATGCTATACTGTAAACATAGAAAATATGAAGTGTTGATGTGTAGGGCCTATATCACAAAATCGCAAGCAAGTTGGTAAAACTAGGAAGACATGGTCTCATTTCTGCCGCTAACGTGTTGATTTAGGTGGGGTGTCCTCTCACGGGGAGGTGGGGGTGGGAAAGAGCCTAATGTCTCCAGCAGTATTCCAGGGTTTCCATCAATATACTGTATATTCCATACCCCAATATTTCAAGCACGTGAAATCAGACAAAACTTATTTGCGGGGAATGTGACTTCCACATCCCTAGCTGGACATGCTAGCTGGGAACCCTCGATCACAGGTTAATTGTCCCCCACTACGTAAATGCTACAGGTACGTCCGTCCATCCGTCCATCTCGAGAGCAATTCAACTCATCAACTTAAAACTTGGGGGGTGACTTGACATCAGTGAGAAGATTGCTGGGATTGTTTTTCACTAAACTGCGTTAACCAAGATGGCCGCCGTCAGCCATCTTAGATTCCATCCATCTCCAAAATGTTATGAACACGATATCTCGAGAACAATTGAACCGATCGACTTCAAATCTGGGGAGTAACTTCACATCAATGAGAAGATGACTGGAATTGTTTTTCACCAAACTGCCTTAACCAAGATGGCCGCCGTCGACTATATTGTTAACGAGATATCTCAAGAACAATTCAACCGATCCACTTCAAACTTGGGATGGCTTCACAATGGTGTGACATTTTCTGGCCGTCCGTCCGTCCGTTCGTCCCAACCATGTTGTGAACGCGATATCTCGAGAACAATTCAACTCATCAACTTCAAACTTGGCGAGTGACTTGACATCAATGAGAAGATGGCTGGGATTGTTTTTCACCAAACTGCGTTATCCAAGATGGCCGCCGTCGGCCATCTTAGATTCCAACCATCCCAAAAATGTTGTGAACGCGATATCGCGAGAACAGTTCAACCGATTGACTTCAAACTTAGGGAGTGACTTGAAATCAGCGAGAAGATGGCTGGGATTGTTTTTCACCAAACTGCGTCTTCCAAGATGGCCGCTGTCAGTCATCTTAGATTCCATCCATCCCCAAAATGTTGTGAACGCGATATCTCAAGAACAATTCAACCGATTAACTTCAAACTTAGCGGATGGTTGGGATCTCAGAAGAAAGTCACTCATTTTTCGGCACAACTATGCCACCGGATGATTTTTCTCGATCACCCTCTCTCCTTTCTTCCATAGACAATTTGCAACATTGTCCTTCACAATTATATCTCCCTCACATCAACAACACCACACAAAATATATATGGTGATTACATCCCGTGTGTATGAGAAGCCCATTTCCAGACAAGCTTTTTGGCGGAGCACCTGCTAGCTACTCAGCTTGTTACCATTGGTGAAGTTAACATCCAACAAATGCAAAATTGAGCTTGGCGTCCGGCCCTATGTTATTCAGTGATGTATTCCCCTACGGATCCTGTTGCCTCGACGGAGGTCTTTGCGCTCATCCAGCGCTTGTTATCATAGGGCCTAGTTGATGTACACAGTTTTCATAATCAAACACCATTGTTACTTAAAGCCTTTTTCCATTTTTAGACAATGTCCATTTCAGAGGAACAGGAACTGCCATAAGATTGTATGTATCTAGGGCTCGAATCCTTCTGCATGCTAACTCTTTTAGATGTGTGAGTCTGTCCGATGGAATTCTCTAAACACGAATGTGCGTCAGAGTAGAAGCTTGGTCGCATAAAATAGCGGCATATATGCAGTATTTTAGAAATGGCTTTAGCAACATTAATATTCCATTTTAACGTAAAATATAAGCAGCGATATCTTAATATTATGACATTTAATGCTATTTATTCGTTTTTATTTTTATTTACTTTATTCTTAATTGTCACTGTTCATGTACATATATAGGAGAGAAGCAGAACCAAAAAAGAGGCTTAGTTTTCGAGTTTAATCAACCAATCGTACAAAAAGTTAACATATCCTAAAATGATAGTGAACATGTTTTGGTTTGTTATCCTCCCTTTGAGGTGTGCTAACACGATCAACCAGCCAGCATTTGCAGGCGCCGGTATACTCTATGAATTCAATTTAGGTCGATGTCACTTCACAGTGACATTTTTCTTCTGACGGGATGTTTGCAATAGAAGTACTCAGCTTAACGATGCTGTATATGATTGCACAATAAATGCCTTCATTGGTCAGATGTGTTAATCAGAATAATATGTATTAATTTAATATGGTTTGAGGCGAGCTAAATGCAGTCTACATTCAGTAGACCGCCCCATCCATAAATAATTCCCACGTTCACAACCTAAAGAAATATACACATATCATCATCAAATTTCCATTTTAAGCAATCACACATTAAAATATGAAGAAATACAAGCCGGACATTCACAGAAGAGAAGCTGTCCATTCATTTACTATTTTTTAATAGAAAAATGTATTTCAACCATTCTACTTCATAAAAAATGTCGACCACCCCTATTGCGTTTGTTCATGTAAAAACCATGGAGCTTTGTAGGGGTTCACTTATATTGCTGTTCCCATGGCGACCGCACACATGAATGTGAGGACAACATGCAATAATGCCTTCCTACCACCAGAAAGAATAAAAATAGCCACGTTGCATCTTTTTTGTACTTAGGGGTGATTAAATTTTGAAAACCTGAGGTCTGGCCGCATGCCTAATAATACTCATATCTATGTAATCTTTGTAGGTAATTCTATTCGAACAGTTGGAAAATGGGCCTGTATCTCGAATTGAAAGAAAGCTTATAATAATAATGGACGACGGCGGAATATTGAATGACGGAATAGAGGCCTGTACTGCAAAACATGACCAAAATTGTGAAATGGTAAAATATGACCAAATCTCTTTGATACGCTGAGGGAAAACAGAACGTGTTACTGTTCTACTTTAGGGATATGATAACTGTTTGCTTCAAATTATACATGTACGAGTAGTACTGGTGGGTTTTTCTATCGTTTAACATGGAACAAATCTTCTTTACTCCTCACGAATTTGAACTTGGTTATTGTCCTGGTGTGTCATGAAACTAGGTCATTGCGTTCCCGTGGATGTTATGCGCAGAATACAGGGGTTTTTTTTCAATTGCAACTCAGACAGAAGTGACGTCATCAAATCCTAACTGTAGAGGCTAGATGTGTTAAGCTTTTACCCTATCTGACATGGGCGATTTGGGATGTACCCCACCTTGGGAGGGGGAGGGGAAGTACATTCTTGGACCCTTCTTTGGTCAGAATTTTCGATTTTTTTTCTTCTTTTTCTTCGCAAAAACTGCATGATAAATTAGTAAATAATAATCTGGTATGAAATAAAATAGATTTTACCCACTTTTTCCACACAGAAAAGCAAACATTTTGCAGAAATATGACGAAAACATCACTTTTCTGGTACCCCCCCATGGACGCCATTTTGAATTTACTCCTGATCCTAATAGGCTCACGAAGTCACGAAGTTTCAGCTCTCAATTATTTTTCGTTCCGGAGAAAGGAGCAAAAGGCCAACAGGGAGGGAGCCGGGAGGGGGGGGGGGGGGGGCGAAAAGTGCTCCAACCCCCTAGACCAGGTAGGGTTAAAAAAATTTATCGGTGTAAATGGAGAATTCAGAGAGCATGCAACATGTTAATTGGCATAAACGTGAAGACGAGCAATCAGATTCATTATTCAGTAATTGGTGATATCAGCAAATACTTTATATTGGATGATATCATTAAACATGACGACATGTCAAAGTAGGAACCATAGCATGGAAGCCTCCATGTTCAGAACGTGAATAAACATCCTCACAGCGTATGTTTCGTTTCACAGGGTCGCTCCACTATTTCCATGTCCTCGATAGCGGAGGGCGCCCTGGCCATGAATCACCGTGGCGGACTCACCCCGTGCATGAGTGTCTGTGTACATCCGACTGGACCCCCCCCCCCCACCCACCTCCTCTCGTAAAGTCATCATAGATGTAACGCAGAATTGAAAAGTGATTGGAACGTTCGACAAATAGCGCTTGCGTTTGCAGGGACATGCTCAGATAGATACCCTCACACAATTCTTTCAATCTGTAACGGCTTCAGGATTTCTGATTCACAAGTACTCACATCATATAAAGATCACAAGATGCCATATGCATTAATTGAAGCTTGGTTAGTTCTATCTTTATCGTAAGAGCTTTGCCCCGTGTTATGTGTCAGAGAGATCTATTTATTGTTGTATGTGTGCGTATGCCTGATCTCCTGCCTTAAAAGCCAACCAGATGTGAAACGGAATAGGAACCAGCGTTGTGATATGACTGAAATATTGTTGAAAGCAACGTTAAATCATATTCACTCACTCACTCATGCCAACCAGTAATAATACGACTATCGCATGTATCGGTACAGACATGGTCCATGCTGGCCGGCTTTCCCGAAATAGTCACAATTGCTCTACCGTCTCATCCCCTTTATATTCAAATGCTGGCATGTCAGTAACTCACGATGGAAACATTGAACTGCAATATTATATATTTATTCCCATGCCCTTGTATTGATGATTTTGTTTATTAGTATAGTTTGTCCTATGATATATACTGGTGTTTTGATAGCGGCGGCTATTAAACATATATCCTACATCACCCAAACCACCGTAGTTGTGTTTTATTGAATTATTATTCGGTAGAGGGTATAAATTAATTTATCAAACAACAGAACGAGATGGGTGCAGGCATTAACATTTAGGCTTATTTTCACCTTCCGCCATATTTAATGATATCATCAAATGATTTGCTGATATAAGCAAATAATTAGTTGATATCATCAATAAAAAGCAATCCGAATAAAAAGTAAAACGGATTGTCATACGGCTTCTCAAACAAGTATGTTTGGTGTTTGAAGGTTTAGACTGTGCTGGAGAAAAAAAAAGGTAAACGGAACGAAACATTTGCCTCGCGTGAATAAATATCTGGCCATGATCAAAGAAAACGTTCCTTTAATTCAATGACTACAGCTATATATGTGTTTATGTCATTTTTATATATCTCGTATGTATTAGCGCGGCTGAGATATTGAGGCTACGTTCGAGAATCCACCGTATTCTGGTATCTGAATGTGAGATGCCGAGGGAAGCTTTCCTGTAGAGCCATTGGTTACTTTTTAGCCGGCAGACGTCAATTTTTCCCACCTGTTGCATATAGCTCCAATTTATTACCTGTATATGATAGGATCCTACTGGTGGACTGAAGACCCGCCCTCTGTGCAGGTCACTTGACAAATATATGATGAGGCGTTTATATCATCAGACGTCTACAATGCTTATCTATTAACATCAAATGAGATATTTATTTTCGCTGATCTGTCACCCCAGCTCCCGAGCTAGCGTATCTTATACCGGTGCTATACTGGTGTGGATACTTCGTTGTCTCCACATGAATAACTGCAATAAAAGCGTGGCGGAGATTGCCGTATCCTCTGGTCTGAATGTGAGGTGCAGAGGCAAGTTTTCCTGTAGAGTCATATGGCTGTTGTTTAGTCGCCGGGCGCCATCAATGGTTCCCATCTCTTGCATATCGTTCCAATTTGAGTTATTCTCACATCAAAAATAATATTAATCGCCTTCAAACCTCGACTTTTCTACTGAGTTAAATGTGTAGGTTTGAGGAAAGATTTATCCACAACGGAGTTGTCCCCCTTTGCGCTTTCCAAAAAACCGACAGCGTTAAAGTACAGGTTAAGGCTGGAGTCTGCACCTTTTATCCTAATCCTTATAGCTTGTACCAAAGATATATGTACGTAACGTACATGTACTTAGAGGAAGTACATTGACTTACATGACCGCTGTACATGTACCTGTGTCTATGCTTTATTAGAGTGACGATACAGTTCACCAATCTCAAGTGTACGAGTTGTCACAGCGACGCAGCTCACCAATTATCACTATACAAGTTGTCAGAGTATTTTCATCATAGCTCACTAGATTTGTATCTAATACCGCTTATGCTGGTGCTAGGGGTCGCGTGGTCATATCATCCAAGTTGCCACATGAACAGGTACAATAAAAGCGTACCTGAGATACAACACATATCATCACGAATCGTTAGATTCTTGGTATGTGCTTTAGAATAGTTTAACCAGAAGACTACTGTGAAGTCATTTGGCTCTGTCAGTATGTCGGCACCTCTTCCCACTTCACTTATATGCGTTGTAATACTCATCTGAACAGCCAGAAACGTTTCGATCAAACCACGATCAGGCGACGTAGAATCTGCCATACACGATTAACTCACAAACGTTTACTTCCCACTTCCCTAATATGTGTTGTAATTCTATCATATACCTACATACATATACAAACTTCTTCTTCAGTGAATTTACTTCCCTTTAGATCATAGAATACTATTTATTTTCGAGATAACTTAGCCCATAGGAAATAATGCGAAACTCCTTAATGACACCGTCAAACGTGAAGTATACTTGTATGCAAATATATATATAATATCGAAGAACTGTACAGAGAATCAGTATGAAAAGGGGAATAAGATGCAGAAACGAGACAGGTGTAACATGTAATTTAAAATTTACAACCTTAATAATCAATCATACATCCATACATGCAAGCATCTCCTCAAACGTACCTCCCTGCAACCATGCATGCCTCCCCCCCCCACCCAGTATATATTTCCTTCAAACATCCCTCCCTCCAATAAAGATTCTATTCAAGCATCCCTCCGTCCAATAAAGATTTCGACAAACATTCCTCCGTTTTATTTTTGGTTGGCGAAATTTACAGGCGTACATGTATGTGTGTATGGAGAGATATACAACATTGTGTATGATCTGTAACATGTTTGAAACGATGCCATATAGCTAGATGTTACAAGTGAGAATAAAACGAAATATATAAAAATGATATAAAAACCTGTGATTAAATTAATAAAATATTTCTTTTATCATGGCCAGAGGTTTAACCTTATGTATGTGAATATTCCGTTCCGTTTAGGCATACTGTGTGTGTTGTTGTTTGAGGGGCCGTATTGTAAAACGTGGTGTGGATAGCTTCGCTTCTGAATGCACGACTCATTCAATCTAAACCCTTGTGCCCTGGGCATCTCGCGCAGGGCCTTTTTGTGCCGAGAATATCCGTAGCGGGGATTTCCCGCGAGTTTCAACATTCCTAGAAGATCGTCTGTATCGAAACAACATATAAACATCTGCTCTAGATGAGCGTCTTCACGTATATGCCTTTGAACATTTTGCATGGCATTTGAATTCAAAAATCACATTAAATGGTAATAACTATTTTGGTTTAAGATAGTCCCAAACCTCTAGTCTCTGCAGTTCGGTACTTCCGGTGTAGTAGTTATTGATTGAAAACCACCTGTTTTCCGTTCATAAAATCTACGGTAACGTAGTGGGCTAATCTCGCGACCCTGAGACCAAATGTCGAGGTCAAAAGCTTGAGGATTAAGAAAAATCTTGACCCATGTTCGAAGGTGTGAAAACGGTATACAGACCCTCAGTACTACTCCTGTGTTCTCTCCATACAACACAGCGTTCTACTCGACGGAGTACCTGCCACAGTGGTATGCTCTGACCATGGCCGGTCTACTGCACGCTAACGCCATTCAGACAATTGATCCGTATTGGCTAACGTTCTCTTATGTTTTGTGAGAGGATACCTCCCTCTACAATAAAATGCATTCCCGCTCCCATATAATTATTTATGTCAACCTGAAATGCTGGAGAGGTTAGCTTGCTCAGTAAAGGCATAGATAGGCATCTCAATGGTGTTTGCTAAATATAACTAAAGAGTCTGAATGAGCGACCGACGAGAGTAGACGTCCACTACCAGAGCTCCCCGGACAGCTGTACTAGTCTATTATATGGTCTAACACGCTCATCGCAAATGTGCATGCTTTAACGTGACTATAGCAGTGCTTGCTTTACAGTGACTAATGACTAAATAGCAGTATAGGCCCACTTATGGACTAATAGCCGACCGATTAAACCGATTTTCTCCCCCCTCTGGACTTTACTTCCTGAATTTTGTGTGAAAATCTGTGCTTTGCTGTTTTGTGAAAATGCCAAAAAGGGCAATCGGGAAAGTTTCGAGGACTTTATGAAGAAGTCGGTCACTGACATTCAACAATCTTTGCACCGAGTGGAGAAAAAACAAATTGAATTCGCGAAGACTTGTGACTCTGGAACGTAAGCAAGATGAATTCCAGAAAACGGCAGATTTAAAGATCACGAACTAGAGTCCATGAAACAACAACTCAAGGAGCAAGCAACGATAGTCGCTCATCTGAAAACATTGATGACTAAATTAGACACAGAAAATCAGCAACTGAGAGATCGAGTGTATGATCAAGAACGCTATAGCCGGTCTTATAACCTCCGATTTGGTGGGATTAAGGAAAACCACGATGAAAATCCGATTGAAATAGTGGACAAATTCATCAAAAAAGACCTAAAACTTTCCGGCATAAGAGTTGAAAATGCACACAGAATAGGTCCGAAACGGGACGGTCAAACAAGGCACATTATAGCAAAGTTTCACTACCGTCCCGAGCGACGTGAGGTCTTTCTCAAAGCCAGGAGTCTTAAGCACAGTTCAATATTCCTGACTGATGATCTAATTCCTGAGGATCAAAAGAAAAAGAATCTGTTCCGTGAACACATGAACAAATGTTTCAGTGAGGGCAAAAAGGTCCGATTCACTTTCGTGGACGGAAAAGAAGTGACTGAAATATGAAATGAATAGGGGCACACTTTCAGATGAACTCTTGAAAACTGACTCCTTATGTCTTGCGCATTGTACATAATTTCCTTCTCGTCAAGGAACGGACTGACCTGTTTATGAATTTAGTTACCTCAAATGTACGGGAAACCTGCATCAAATGACTGAACTCTCATTTTACTTTATTAACTCAATTTTCCAAAATTCTGAACGATTAACGAACATGATCGGATCATTTCCACACCATTGTAAATACCATGGGTGACTTTAATATTTTTTAGGCTTCGCAATGAACTGTATCCGCCCCTCCACCCCCCCCCCCCCCCCCCACCGCACCGCCCCTCCTCACAAACACACATTTCCGGCTTGGCTATTTAATTTAAAGTTGTATCCTGTATATACACCATGCATGCATATATTTATCTCTTGAGCAGTTTTTTTTCTAATATATAGTTATATTCGACCTCCTTAGCATGTGCAAGCAGTCACGTCAAATTAACATATAGTGTTGTCACATGTAACTAATTACCATTGTTTGTGTATTCCCCGGTCGCTCTGGGTGGACAACGCCCAACCCCATGAGGGTCTCGAAATCTCATGGCTTTCTCTTTCTCCTAATTAATTGCATTTCTTTTGTTATTGCTTTTGTCGAGTTTTCGAGTTGCACACCATTTGAATTATCAAAAGAAATCGAGTTCGTTGACAAACGTGCAATACCTGGACTCAATGTAGTCATGTCTATAACAACACCAACGCTATTTTTCCATTGTAATACTTTACTTGCGTACGGCTATAAATTTACCCAAACATTTTCCCGCTCTCCTTGCCACGAATACAATCTATGCAAACTCACTCGAACAATTTCCCTGTCTTTTCGAACTCTAATCCTTTTACCGGACGGTCTCAATATATTATTCTTAGTGTGCATACCTACCCACTTGTTTTACTCAAGCTAATTATATGTGTATATCAACGCGGAATTGTCACTCGTAACCGATTGTTAAAATCTGCTCACTCCCATAACTACAATGACTGACAACAGTCCATTAGCCTTGAATCTACTGAGTGAATTGCCATTCTATAATGATACCGTAATTGATGATACTAATATTTTGGATAACGATGCCTATTTAGCAGACTTTGAAAATATGTGTTTTAATCCTCTGTGTTTAAATACTGTAGATGATTCTGTTTATGCTACTGACGATACAGAAGGGGAAATATCCCACTGGAATGATATCAGTCTGCACCAGTCCAATTATTATTTTGAAGACACCTTCAAATCATCGATCAACTCCAGCCAAATCCGCGACAATGAGAGCCTATCCATCCTCCACTTGAATGCAAGAAGCTTAAAAAAACACTTCACAGAAATCATAAGCCTTATTCATGGTTTAACTTATACATTTTCTGTAATTGGAATCTCAGAAAGCTGGCTCGATCCATCAACAGAGGAATTATTTTATATTTCCGGTTATCAACTTTATCCATTTTCTAGACACACTAAAAAAGGAGGTGGACTGGTTCTCTACGTCAAGGATACTATCACAACCTGTAAGCTCAGACACGATCTCTCAATTAAGGATCGAAACGATGAGTATGAAAGTCTTTTTCTAGAAATATTAGATAACAAAATAGCATACAGTTTCGGAATTATTTACCGTCCTCCTGGAAAAAAATGTCAATTACTTCAACTCAAGCCTACTCCCTATATTACACACTCTAAAGCCTGAAAAGAAAAGATGTATACTTATGGGCGACTCCAACATCGATCTCTTTAAAACAGACAGTCACGGCCCTACAAAACAATTATTTGAAACTCTTAAATCTTTCTACTTTCCCAAAATCACCAACCCTACCCGAGTCAAGGCAAATTCCGCTACTCTAATAGATCACATTTATGCAAACTTTCATGAAGACGACCTATTATCAGGTATCATTCTCTCTGACATCACCGACCACTTCCCTGTCTTTCACATCACCACTCGTTCTTTGTCTACACATGAAAAAAACATACAACATGGCACATCGGAAGACTACCCCTGACAGATAGACATTGTTCGCAGAGAAGCTTATGGACGTAGACTGGCTAGCAGTTATTAACCAAGAAGATTCGAGCAACGCTATGAATAGGTTTCTCGAAAATGTTAATCCAATCTACGAAGAATGTTTCCCTATCGTATGTGAGGAATCCGTCAAATTCAAAATACTAAAACCCTGGATTACACCCTGTATCTTCACCTCAATACGCGAGAAAAACAAACTTTATAGGTTAGAGTGAAAGGCGAACGAAACCAAACAGAAATTACGAAGAGTATCGAACACACAGACAAGGACGTTCATGACAACAAAGACTTGCTAGATAAAATTGTCCTACCAGAACTGAAAGATCTAAGAGAAAAAGTTCAGGGTTTAACCAAGGAAAACGAAATACTCAAGCAGAGAGTGTTACAAAACGAACGCCACGATAGGGGGTACAACCTCAGGTTTGGAGGAATAGAAGAAAAACCTGTCGAGAATCCTACAGAAATTGTGAAGAAAATTATTTCGAAGAAGCTAAACTTACAAAATATCACAGTAGAAAATGTGCACCGTACGGGGGAAAAGAGACCAGGTCAAGTGAGGCACATAATTGCAAAGTTTATTTTCCGCCCACAACGGACAGAGGTGTTCTTAGCAGCAAAGAAAACACTGACTGATGTCAACATTTTCGTGACGGATGATCTCATTCCAGAGGACAGAATAAAGAAGAACTTTTTCAGGGCCCACATGAACAAATCGTATACGGAAGGCAAGAAAGTGCGATTCGTAAAGGGCAGACTGTTTGTAAATGGCGCAGAGGTAAGGGAAGAGGACATAGTTGGCCCCGAACGGACCGCAGCGAGCTATCGGTGAACATTGGGTATGTACTGTGAACTTTCTCTTTTCGAACTTACAGACAGTCTATAAAAACACAATACAGCAAAAACAGTATATTCTCTCTCAAAAAATGATGTCGCCAATCAGTCTTCTCATTCGATTCAGTATATCTCTAAGTAAAATTTACGATCAGTAATATATTTCTTATATTCGCTCTCCCTATATGTATATATAATAGCTACTAAGCTTTGAGTACTGTTTACCGAACCGTCGCTTTATACTGGTCAATTGTATCGTTTACTGTGGTAAGAAGAAACCGCATTCCAGCTCTAGTACGCAGAAAGAAGAAAAATAAAAGGGGAAAAAAGAAGAAAAAACAAAACAAAAACAAAAAACATTAACATTAGCGCAATGACCCATGTGTATACATATATGCTTGTTGGCAAATTGACACTCTGCTGTTCACTTTTAGCTGGTACATGTATAGGCTACTGTTGGTCAAAACGGACCCCAGGTATCGAGTCCTATCAGTGATCTGATATATTATTGTGATTCAAATTTAACGAGATTGGTGGGGGTTTTTTTTGTTTTTTTTTATGTATATAAGTGTAAATATTTAAATTCGAGTGTCTTGCAGCGTAGGACCAAACGTACTTTCTTCTTTCACACTTTGTGTGCAATGATTTGATTGTCTAATACTTGTACAGTGATTTTACAAACAGGTGACCAGGAGCGTGCTGTTTCTTTGTGCGTGAATATATTTCTCGCTCACGTTTCTTCACCCTGTTTTAAGGGTTATAGTGTGTGTGTGTTGGTATGTGTGTGATAGGGTGAATGTAGCAAATCGACCTCTCTTACAAAAACAAATGTACAAGTACTATGGATCCAAGCGTAAACTTTACTCTCGACTGAAAATAATATTGTTACCGCTGAAGGTATACTCTCTCTCTCTCGCTTTCAAGACTGCCAGCACAGCTCTTTCTTATGCAAATGAGACAGCCTCCACCTTAGATCCAAAACAGGAGCCACATGTTTTCAAAAGCCAGTATCAACTGGATCTGTCCACCTATTTTCGGCACTATAGCCCATCTTTTAGCTCGCGTAGAAGTCTAATTGAACCTCGATTACATAACTATGCTGAGAAAAGAATACTCAGGACACGCTGAACAGACATGCGTGGCAGTTGTCGGCCCTATGGAACTCCCAGTTTTTCGATACTATCTCGAATGCTGTTTACTGAAATACCGATTTAAGTACAAAGTGACAAAATTATTCACATCAAATGGGCGGAGAAGGAGTGACGATTTTTAGCGTCAACTGTCAAGGTTTGGGGGACCCCCGTAAACGTTTTGACGTCTTTCACTATCTGAAAGAGAAAAAATACCATATTATTTGTTTACAAGACACACACTTCTCTAGTAAAATAGAACCGTATATCAAAAGTCAATGGGGATTTCAAATAATTTTCAACTCCTATGTTTCTAATTCAAGGGGTGTCTGTATACTTATCAACAATAATTTTGAATTTAAAGTCAGCAGGATTAAGAAAGATGATAACGGTAATTTTCTAGCAGTAGACATAAAAATTGATAATCTGCCTGTCACACTAATAAATATTTATGGCCCAAACAGAGATGAACCAAATTTCTTCGATCAGATTACACAAACCATAGATGAATTTAGTAATGACATTGTTCTTTTATGCGGAGACTTCAATTTAGTCCAGAATCCGGATCTAGACACACACAATTATCAACACGTTAACAACCCGAACGCCAGAGAAAGAGTGCTCGAGATAAAGGAAGAAATTGGACTTACTGACCCCTACCGAAATATCAACCCCTCGTTGAAACGCTACACATGGCGAAGGGAAAATCCGCTAAAACAAGCTCGCCTTGATTTCTTCTTAGTATCTGAGTCCATAATGAAAGATATTAGAGAAGTGGGTATTGCATCGAGCTATAGATCAGACCATTCTGGGGTTTTCATGAAATTCAAGGTAAATTCATTCAAAAAGGGCCGAGGGCTATGGAAATTTAACAACAGCTTATTGACAGATGGAAAATTTTGCGAAAAAATCCGACGAGAAATCATTAACACCAAAAAGGAATATGACGTTCCCATTTATAATTACGATAAAATTGAAGAAATAGCAAATTCCGAAATACAATTCACAATTAATGATCAACTTTTTCTTGACACTCTATTAATGAAAATAAGAGGAGCCACAATCTCTTACGCCAGCTTCCGGAATAAGAAACAAAACGAAAACGAAAATATGCTGATACAGGACATACAAAATTTGGAGAGCATGGAAAACACTCCATTCGACCTCCTGGAAAATAAACAAAAAGAACTCGAAAATATCAGAAAACAAAAACTATACGGCCACTTAGTGCGATCGAGAGCCAAGTGGATGGTTGAAGGTGAAACACCCACTAGTTATTTCTGTCGACTCGAATCGCGGAACTATGTCAACAAAACGATTCCCAAACTTGAGACTAAGAACGGAGACATTATTACGGACCAGGCGGAAATATTACAAGAGGCAAGAATGTTCTACTCTTGTCTATACTCATAAAAAGAATTTGATGACCCAGGCAGTAGTTTAAACGACCTAATACACCCTACCACGATGGTGCATGTTCTTAATTCAGATCAATCAGGTAATCTAGAGGGCGCCCTGACACTCAACGAAGCCACAATCTTTCTGAAAAAATGAACAACAATCGGAGCCCTGGATCCGACGGGTTTTCTGTAGAATTTTTAAATTTCTTTTGGGATGAATTAGGCGATTTGGTAGTAAGGTCTATAAATCATGGATACCAAATGGGAATGCTATCTGTAACACAAAGACAAGGTATAATAACATGCTTACCCAAACCCGAAAAATCAAAACAATTCATGAAAAACTGGAGACCAATAACTTTATTAAACGTAACATACAAAATTGCTTCCGGGTGTATAGCCGAAAGGATAAAACAGGTTTTAAATATCCTAATTTCAGAAAACCAATCCGGATTCATGAGCGGAAGATATATAGGTGATAATATACGGCTGATCTATGACTTGATGCAATATATCAAGAAAACTTTCCAGGCCTGCTTCTCTTGGTCGACTTCGAAAAAGCATTTGATACTGTCTCTTGGTCTTTCATAAAAGAAGTACTAAGTTATTTCAACTTTGGTGACTCGATAAAAAAATGGATAAAAGTCTTTTATAAAAATATATCTGCATCTGTCACACAAAATGGATTCCTCTATCAATTTTTGGACGTTTCGAGGGGGTGTAGGCAGGGGGATCCTCTGTCTCCATATCTTTTCATTTTATGCGCCGAAATCCTTTCCATACTAGCCCGTCAAGATCCCGACATAAAGGGTATTAAAATAGGCGGAACTGAATACAAGATCAACCAGTACGCTGATGATACAACGTTCATGCTAGATGGATCTGCAAAGTCCATAGAAGCCACGCTTCGTCTCCTCGACAAATTTGCTAAACTCTCTGGACTAAAAATAAATGCGACCAAAACAAAAGCTGTGTGGATTGGTAGCAAAAAAAATTAGTAAGCAAGTTTTCCACCATAGATGGAAACTAGATTGGGGTTCCGAAAGGTTCACTTTACTTGGTATAATTTTCTCAAGTAACATGGATGAAATGATATCTTTGAACTACGAACCGAAATTGAAGGAAATAAGATATACTTTAAAACAATGGTCCCAAAGAATATTAACCCCACTCGGACGAGTCGCAGTCCTAAAAACTTTGGTTATCTCAAAGCTAAATTATCTATTCCTTGCTATACCAAATCCTCCCAACTCCACGTTAGATGAACTGAATAAATTATTCTATCGATTTATTTGGCAATCCACAGTTGACAAAATCAAAAGAGATCAAATGATACAAAACTACGAGAATGGTGGACTACAAATGATAGACGTTCATAGTTTCATGCATGCGCTGAAATCTACATGGATTCGAAAACTATATTATGGGCAGTACTGTTGGAAATCTTTGTTGACCCTGTCTCTTCGCGAAATTCTGTGCCTTGGCGATTTTGGAAATTACTTTACGCAAACCCTGATCAGTGAATGTAAAAATGCATTTTGGATTGATGTGTTGGGTGCATGGAATGAGGTTGTACGCCATAATACGCCAAAACATATCAACGAACTAATCAATGTCAGTATTTGGAGAAATGACAATATCACCGTCAACAACAGACCTATTTTCATTCGGCACTGGTATGAAGCTGGCGTTAAATATGTAAAAGATTTGATAAATCCAAATGACCCGAATATGTCTTACTACTCCATAGAAGACTTCAGCAAAACTTACAGAATCAAAACAAATTTCCTCGAATATTTCAGCATTATTTCGGCAACTGAATCTGTGAAAAGAAATCTGAAAGGGGACACCAAAAGTATTACAATAATACGACCAGATATTCCGTTCCACCTACGCATCCTCACAAAATCTAAAAAAGGCAGTAAAGATATGTACAACGCGCTCATTGCAACGCCTGTACGAGCAAAATCACAGAATAAGTGGGAGCAAAACCTGACTCAAACAGACATTAAATGGGACGAGGTATATATACTCCCTTTTAAAACTACATGCTGTTCAACCCTGTCATAATTACAATTTAAAATCAATAATAGAATTCTAGTTACAAACAGTTTCTTAAGATTAATTAACCTTCCAGACGATGACTCTTGCTCATTTTGTGATGAAGAACCAGAAACGATTGAACATATACTATGGAACTGTGATATAGTGCGCATTCTCTGGAGAAACATCGAGACATGGTTGAGAAATAAAACTCACTTACCAATTACCTTCACGGCAATAAACGTTTACTTTGGCGAAACAACAAAATCTTGCTACTCAAAAATACTCAATCTTATAATTTTGGTCACGAAACAATACATTTACAAATCAAAATTCAAAAATCGATCAGTTTCAATCTTGGCTATTCAAAATATTATCAAATAGAGATGCCAAATCGAGAAATTTATAAGTCACGTCTTGACGAATTTAATAAAACATGGGAACCATGGCTCAATGCTATTTCCGGCGATTGAATACATACGCACTGTGTTGGAACAGCCTCCCAAATGAGATTCAGAGTTGTGGAACAATCCAAACTTTTAAACGACATTGTAAAAATCATATTTTAAGTCACGTAGAGCCGTTTTAATATCTTAGTGATGCATATACTGTATCATAACCAGTGCACTAATAGTATGTGATGTTTTCATTTGTTTTTATCCATATTTTGTTGTTTAACTATATTTTGTTTTATCCCCTTAATGTATATATGTATATTATTTGTGCTAAGATGAAAAACAGCTATGCTGATTCTTATGCCAATAAACTGAAACTGAACTGAAACACATCTGCAAGCTATTTCCACTTATTTACTTTATTATATGTATGTGGGTATTCATAGCCTATTTGGTTGATGTTTACTCTCGCGGAGAGGAACACGTCTCACACACTCCGATATACCTCTGTGACCGATAGGGGAGAGAGAGGGGGTGCTGCCAGCGCATATGCATGTATGTATATGCGTGTGTACGTATATATATACGGATAAAATATCAGTAAACTGATGCAGAATTAACTGCCTTAGTGTATGGTGAAAATATAGAGAGATAGACTGCACGAATATAGCATGGCGGGTTTACCAAATGGTTGACCTGTCATGCTGTGCTCGTTAGGTCTGTTCCTCTTTCTATCTCAAAATATATGTATAGACTAAATATTTCCGGTAGAACTACCTCTGTGTGTGACAAATATATGTATGTGTGTATATGTATGTGTATATGTATATGTATAGATGTATATGTATGTGACCGCACTGCGGTGGTCTAATGGTTAGAGCATCGGCCTCGTAAGCGGTAGGTACTGGGTTCGATCCCAGGCCGGGTCATACCTAAGACTTGAAAAATGGAACTTGTTGCTCTCTCGCTTACGCTCAGCATTAAGAGGATAGAACAAGGACTGGTTCGCTCGGTGTCAGTATAATGTGACTGAGTGGGGTGTCATGTCTGCCTACGGCATGATATTTCAGTGGGATAGCACTATAAAATGGCAGCATTAGATCTGCTCTGTTACAAGTAGGTACCCCTGCCCCTCCCCTCCCTTCCCTTCCCCGTCGTGATATAGCTGAAAAAATGTTGAAAGCGACGTTAAACCCTATTCACTCACTCACTCCTGTATATGTGTGTGTATATATATATATGTATGTATAATAAGTATATGAATGTATATGTGTGTGTGTACACATGTTTATGTATGTGTGTTTATATGTGGAGAGAAACACTACACATAATGTAGACTATGAGCTAAAATTGTATACTATGCATGTGTATATGTGTGTATGTGTATATGGGTATGGGTATATGTATGGATATAGTTATATATGTATATATGTATGTCTATAACCTTGTACAGACTAAATGTATGCAGAGTGTTGTGGAATCACAAATGGATACAGTGTGTAAGGGTGTATGCTTGTGGGAGTGATTGTAGGATGACAATAATAAAAAAAATTGCCACCAACTTAATCCTGAAGAGGTCATACATGTAAATATCAAAAATGCCAATAAAACATTTTGAAAAAAAAAAAAAAAAAAAATTTTATAGGTTACACCTCGTAAACTAGAACGAAACCAGTACTACAGAATATAAACGATATAGAAACAAGCTGAATCACACATTAAGACTTACAAAGACAACATACTATGAACAAAAATTCAATCAATCAAATAATAACATCAGAGGCACATGGAAAATCATCAATGAATTGATGGGTCGAAAAAAATCTACAACTCTGCCACCTGTTTTCAATGTAAATGGTAGAGATATCACCCACCCCATAGAAATCGCCAATAACTTCAATAACTACTTTTGTTCAGTTGCAGCGGAACTGGCATCAAAAATCCCGCTTAGCCAAAGTAAATTCGATACATATCTAGACGACGACTACCATAACGAATTTCTTTTTGAACCAACCGAACCAGCCGAGATAACACAAATTATATCAACACTAAAAAATGGATCCCCAGGATTGGACGGTATACCAATGTATACTGAAACCTATATCGGACCTGATTACTATACCTTTATCTCACCTCGTTAATCTCTCCTTTCGACAGGGCCAAGTTCCAGGTACTCTCAAAATCTCTAAAAGTAACGCCCATTTTCAAATCAGGTGATAAAAAGCTATTCGGAAACTACAGGTCTATTTTTGTTCTCCCTTGCCTCAGTAAAATCTTTGAAAAATTAGTTGCAAAAAGAATTACAGCTTTTCTGGAATTGAATGAAATTATCAGCCCAAATCAATTCGGTTTTCGTGCCAACCATTCTACATCTTTAGTTGTTCTATCACTATATGAGAAACTAATAGCACCCAAAGAAAAAAAAACTACAGCATCACGACATTTATAGACCTGTCTAAAGCCTTCGACACTGTGAATCACGATATACTGCTGCATAAATTGGCTTACTATGGCTTCAGGGGTATATCCAATAAATGGATCCATAGCTACCTTTCCGCCAGCTCACAATGTGTGTCGTACAATAACACCCTCTCAGCAGCCCTTCCAAATAATATCGGTGTACCTCAGGGCTCTATCCGTGGTCCCATCCTGTTTTTGATATACATTAATGACATTCATAAGACAACCCCTAACTTACACTTCACGCTGTTTGCAGATGACACATGACCACATCTATCCGGTCCTGATCCTTCCACACTGACCAACTCGATGCAAACTGAACTTCAGAGGTTACATGACTGGCTCTCGAGTAACCGACTTTCCCTAAACCTAATAAAAACTAAATATATGTTTATTGCACCAGGTAGAAACTCAACAGCATTTATATCAAAACTATCAATAGCTGATTATGAGATTGAAAATGTCGCAAGCTTTAAATTTCTAGGTGTAGATCTTAATAATAAATTGAGCTGACAAACTCACATTGCTGAACTCTCCTCCAAACTTTCAAGACACATTGGCGTTATTGATAACATCAAATATTTTATCAACAAAAAGACACTGGTCATGCTGTATTATTCGCTATTTTACTCTTATATATCATATTGTAACATTATCTTGGGGAGCGCGTTTCCAACCCATCTTACCCCACTAATCATGCTCCAAAAACGACTTAACTGGGAAATACGCACATACTGACCCGCAAATATTTCCACCCACAAATATTTCCACCACCCTTATCTCTTACCGTTTAAATTTCGAAACTATTTCACGAAACTATCCCAGGTTCATCATTACCCAACCCGACAAGCCCACATCAATCCCTATATATCCGCTTATCTTTCCAATTTATCATACCACTCCACCAGAACTAAATGTCCACGCATATGGAACTCTCTTCCCCAAGACTTAAAACTCTGCCAATCTATGTGTATTTTCAAGCTTCGATTGAAGTCGCACCTTGTACAAGTATAGTGGCTAATTTATACCACTTTATTAGGATATTTATATTTTAAATTAATTAAGTCCACGTGAACCACCTGTACCGATTATCATTGTTCACACCTAAAAATAATTACATTTTCACACGGGCCATCTTTTTGTATGCACGTCTGTACTATCTTATATTTAACGGCAGTCTCGACGGTCAAATATACATCTACGTCTCCGACATCAGCTCTTGGCAAAATACTTTTTACTTCACTTCTCATCTTTTGTAAGATAGCTTCTTCTGAAAAATTGTATATATTATATTATATTATGTCTCTGTATTCTATATAAATTGATTATATGAGCTCTCTGAAGTCTATACGTTTCACCACTGTATTTAACAACGCCTTCTGCTCTTTTCTTATGACATTGGGTAACTTATTCTGGGATAGAACAAGCCCCCTGGGGTTTTAATCCCGCCAAATGTATAGTACAACTTTTTTTATATCTGTTAACTTGCCTGGACCTCATTTGGTTAATAAATATTAAATTCAATTTAATTCAATTCATATATAAATATATCTCATAAGAAGTGATAAGTAGTCATATAGCAAACGTCAAATCCGACATTCAACACTCAAACCGTCGTCCATACATGAATAATCGAAAGACCTATTTCGATTGACGGTTAGCACCAATTCCAGATGTGTATGAAATAGAAATAAAAAAAACACAAGGTGTCGCAGAGGCCAATACCCTTATGTCACTGACTCACGATGGATTCTTGAATGTTTATAACGTTTCTGCATGAGCGTCTCACTTGCATGTGAACACTCTGAAGACCAAAAGACTCGCAGTTCCCGGAATTAGTTACAACAATAAAAACACTGTGATGATACATTGGTTCCGCTCCATATGAGATGAAACTGAAGAGTCAGTCTGCTAATGTCAGATGTAAGCTCAGATTTTTAAACGACCGGTGGCCGGCATTTCTGCGTTTGGTGCAATATATTACGGCAATGCAATCTCTTAGTTTCCGTGTTTGGCATAGTCCCCATATGTTCATTGTGCGGGTAAATTAGACGTTACTATCGAAAAGGAACTATTAAGCCTTTCTCACTCAATTACAAGCGTCTGGTCCGTCATTCATAATTCAGCCGTCGTCCATTAGAGAATACCCGCGTCCATAATACAAAGACCTATTCCATATTCCATATAACAGTATTAGCACCAAATTGAAAAAGACAATCATAGTATACATGAACATAGGCTAGTTTCCTGCAAGAGAGAAGCGTTCAACAGTTTTCAATGATGCCGGCAAGACATCATGATGTTCCAAAAATATCAAATCTGTATCGCTGATCAGTATATTCTTAATCCATAATATTCGTTGTAAAGTCGTCATCTAAAGAATTGTGTATCTCAGTCACGCTGTGATTGTGACTGTTCATATGGGTACCATGAGGATCTTGAAGTACATTGGTTCATACGGCCCCTAGCCCCGGGTTCCCGGGGTAACTTCATGCAAGACACAAATTCGCCCTGCGATATTTAGATTCAGCTTAGCCGTTGAATCGCACGGTTCATGAGCAAATATCTAGTCGCCTGACAGACAGTGGAGTACGTCACTATGTAGCGGTAGCAATATACCAATAGCACTAGTTAATATGCAGACTTTTTCTTGGTCAATCCGATGTTATAGACGAACTCTACCGGAAATACGTTGTCTTCTACCTGTGAAAAATATCTCTCAAACGTCTAGCTAGAATTTTCTTAGATTACAAATCGCGACAATTTCGCGAAGGTATTGCCTCCTGTCGTTGTTCAAAAATCTCTGGCCAGTAGCATATTTTTAGCTTAACAGATTTTGTTATAGACATATTCGAAAGAAATCCATTGTCTTGCTGGATCAGGGATACATTAATTATCCTGTAAGTGGACTAGTTAGAATTCACCATGCGTGCTAAGTTGGATGTGGGCAGTTCGTGCTATAGTTGGTTTTTGAAAGAACTATACAGGTGGTTGATGAATAATGATGCTTTCTAATATTTAGTGGCGGCCCGATCTTTGCGCAGGCCCAGCATCTCCACGATGACGTCATGCATCTGTAATATTACCAAGGCTGTTATTTTTGTTTTGGTTTCGAAATTCATACATTGGGAGTATAATAGCTGTAAATTTTAATCACGATACTCTAACAATGACGATGGGCCGCCTGTGATATAGAATCTTGGAACTAATGCGCGGACAAGGATGCTTTATGCGAGTGATCGGGTCATAGATAAACAAACAAATGTGCTCATCTCTACGTCATGATCAACGGCAATGAAAACGTGCGGTGAATTGTAATCGCCATGGACAGTTTGGAAAAATGAAAAATAAAACGGAGATCTGGTCGAACAAGTAGTTCTAACTACTGCTCTGCCTCGGTTGATCTATGTATATTGCCCTTCTTTCGTCGTCATTTTTCTGGAGTCGACGCAGTAGATAACGGTAGCGACATTTTACTGCTGACTTTCATCATGTGGTGTGCACTGTATTACTACGCCTGCTCCGTTCGTTGTATATTCATTTGGCTACAAATAGACCTGTGGAATTCTCCATTTCTTCAGGCTGCAAGATGAACATGTCAAGCTCAATAAAGCAATACGATCTTCCGCATATGAACAATAATAGTGCCTCATAAGGCTCACACATCATTCATTATCCATCTAGGATGTGCATGTGATACCATTTCACGGTCAATTTCACTTGCTGTATAAGCACTTTATCCTAGTATTATTTTACATGTACTAACAATGGACTTACCTTCCTGTTTGAATTAACTTCCTATAATATGTGACGAATCTGCGTTTTAAATGTTAGGTCACCCATATACCTGTATCAACGGAAAGCTTCCAGTTTAATTTGAACGAATTTCAAAAGTAGAAAGTCTTTCCCTTGCTTTTGATTCCAGTCATGTATTTTCGCGCTAGAAAACCACCGCGCTTTTGACCCCAAGGACAAGGTAATGTAAAAGTTGTGAGTTACAAGCATCTAGTCCGTCATTCATAAATCAGCCGTCGTCCATTAGAGAATATCCGCGTCCATAATCCAAAGACCAGTCTGCTAATGTCAGATGTAAGCTCAGATTTTTAAACGGCCGGTGGCCGGCATTTCTGCGTTTGGTGCAATATATTACGGCAATGTAATCTCTTAGTTTCCGTGTTTGGCATAGTCCCCATATGTTCATTGTGTGGGTAAATTAGACGTTACTATCGAAAAGGAACTATTAAGCCTTTCTCACTCAATTACAAGCGTCTGGTCCGTCATTCATAATTCAGCCGTCGTCCATTAGAGAATATCCGCGTCCATAATCCAAAGACCTATTCCATATTCCATATAACAGTATTAGCACCAACTTCAAAAAGACAATCATAGTATACATAAACATAGACTTGTTTCCTGCAAGAGAGAACGGTCAACAGTTTTCAATGATGGCGGCAAAACATGATGATGTTCCAAAAATATCAAATCCGTATCGCTGGTCAGTATTCTTAATCCATAATATTCGTTGTAAAGTCGTCATCTAAAGAATGATGTATCTCAGTCACGCTTTCTGGCATAGAATGATGATACAAATAATAGGCTAGTTCCGAATCGCACTTTACATCTACCACGAGAGCTAGCGGGCTTAGACCACTAAAAGATTTACATTGGTGACAATGCCACCAAATATCCCAATGGTCCGTTAAAGCCCCGAGGAGAATTCCAGTGTTGCCTTCGTCCTCCTCTGTAAAAGTATCATTTACTGAATGGAATTTAGACAGACACAAATGACACACAAATCTGGCGTTGTCAAAATGTTTCCAAGTATATTTTCTTTGAGCATGTCTAAAAAATTGCCTTGTAATCCCACTATTTCATGGAATTATTAAGAGAACATATGTTATAAGACCTGACAAGTTCAAATATGTTATGTCAGATTTATATCAAGTTATTATTGTGAAGACAAAATATGACAAGATTTTCTTGCAAGTACTCTATTAACTGCAATGAGAAAAAGACTTCGATTTTATATCTGAGCTCTCCAAGGCTACATGTAGCTCTCATTCGCTCTGCATATTTTCTCTAGCACTCTCTCGTGAAACATAACTGGATTTTCGTAAAATGCCGTTATCGAAGCGGAAATGTTTCATAGACCCGATCTGTCTGACCCTGCTCTCTACTGCAACTATCCCCACCACTTAAATTAAGTTTCTTATCCGCCATTTGTTGGAATACTTCGGTATTAATTGAGGCCAACACCATTACGAAATAAAATGCTAGTTTACTCATTCCACGAGACGGAATCGCGTGTGGAGCTTAGCTTGTCCAGCCTCTCAGCAGACAGGACTGGATCCTTGGGTCTTGTTGAGTAGATCCTCTTTCGAACACGGTCAGATTTTGAACTCACACAGAATATTGCCCTTCCAAAAAAAATTCCGATTCGTCTTTATTCCTGTCGACCCGAGTTACACAATTTGAATTGAGCAGAATCGATTGTTACAGTAAGTTTAATCGTAAATATAACCAGTACCATATACAAATCTGATGACAAGAACATCATATGTTCTTCTTGAAACGGCTGCTCTTCTTCGTTCTCTCAAATTTGCGAACACAGGTTTCAATTCATATATGGAATTTGACTCTGGCTATTTTAAAAAATTATAAAAGTATTGATATTAATCCTAACCACAGTAAGCACCACAAAGGCTTACTAAACTATCGATCAGGAATCAATGTGTGTATTGTTGTTTGAGGAGCCGTACTGTAAAACGTGACGTGGACAGCTTCACTGCTGAATGCCATTTGCGTACACTTCGCCATCCTTCATAAGATGGCTTGCGAATCGTGTGTCTCCATTATCGCGGAGCGATATCCGGTACTTTACCGGATTCTGTTCGGCCTTCATCCGGCGGAGAACAGACTCGAGAAATCTGATAAATTACAGGTTTTTCATACTACTTCGGAAACAGATATTGCCTGAGCTTACAAAATATATAGGTATGAATAACTTTCGTATCACCCAGGAGGTGTGGTAGATCTGTAATTTTCAACAAATAGGACATCACATGACTCGAAGATGGCGGGGTACGTTGGGGTTACGTCTGTAGAATTTAGCTGATTGGCTGACGAAGTCACGTGTTTTTGATTTCTGGAAGTTCCCTCTTGCAGTTGCCGAAAGTAGGCTGAGAATGGATACACACGATCCCAGGGTCAGTCGATGCTGGGTCGACATCGGGCATTACAGACTAGTCTTTTGTGTTAAATGCCGTCATTTACATCTGACGACGATACAGCTCACCAATCTCCAATGTACGAGTTGTCACAGCGAAACAACTCACCAATTACCAGTATACGAGTTGTCAGAGCATTTCCATCATAGCTCTCTAGATTTGTATCTAATACCGTTTATGCCGGTGCTAGGGGCCGTGTGGTCATGTCATCCAAGTTGCCACATGAATAGGTACAATAAAAGCGTACCTGAGATACAACACATATCACGAATCGTTAGATTCTTGGTATATGCTTTAGAATAGGTTAACCAGAAGACTATTCTGTGAAGTCATGTGACGCAGTCAGTATGTCGGCACCTCTTCCCACTTCCCTTATATGTGTTGTAATTTTTTCCTGTATATGGCGAGATTCTGCTGGTGGACGTTTCGTCCCGAGGCCCGCCCCCTGTACAGACCTTTTGGTCTTTGATATATGTTGGCACTTGTGGGAAGTTGATGCTGGGTCGACATCGGGCATTACAGACTGGTCTTTTGTGTTAAATGCCGTCATTTACATCTGACGACGATACAGCTCACCAATCTCCAATGTACGAGTTGTCACAGCGAAACAGCTCACCAATTACCAGTATACGAGTTGTCAGAGCATTTCCATCATAGCTCTCTAGATTTGTATCTAATACCGCTTATGCCGGTGCTAGGGGCCGTATGGTCATATCATCCAAGTTGCCACATGAACAGGTACAATAAAAGCGTACCTGAGATACAACACATCACGAATCGTTAGATTCTTGGTATGTGCTTTAGAATAGGTTAACCAGAAGACTATTCTGTGAAGTCATGTGACGCAGTCAGTATGTCGGCACCTCTTCCCACTTCCCTTATATGTGTTGTAATTACCACGTATAGATGACCGAAATGGTTACAGGTTGTGCTGAATGCACGATCCATTCAATCTAAATACTTGAGGCCTGGGTGTCTCGTGCAGGGCCTTTCTGTGTCGTGGATTTGTGTGTCAAGGATTTCCGTACCGGGGATTTCCCGCGAGTTTCAACATTCCTAGAAGATCGTCCATATCGAAGCATCATATAAACATCTGCTCTAGATGAGCGTCTTCACGTATTTGCCTTTGAACATTTTGCATGTCATTTGAATTCTAAAATTACATTAAATTGTAATAACTATTTTGGTTTAAGATAGTCCCATACCTCTAGCCTCTGCATTTCGGTACTTCCGGTGTAGTCGTTAAAGATTGAAAAACACCTGTATCCGTTAATAAAATCTACGGTAACGCTTTGAGCTAGTCTCGCTACGCTAGACCAAATGTCGAGGCCAAATACTTGAAGATGAATACAAATCTTGACCGATGTTCTAAGGCCTGAAACGGTACTACTCCTGTGTTCTCGCCACACAACACAGCGTTCTGCTCGACGGAGAATCTGCCACATTGGAGCGCTCTGACCATAGCCGGTCTGCTGCACGCTAACGCCATTCAGACAATCGTATTGGCTTACGTTCTCTTATGTTTTGTGAGGGGTACGTCCCTCCACAATAAAATACATTCCCGCCCCCATATAATTATTTATGTCAAACTGGAATGCTGGATAGGTTGGCTTACTCAGTTAAGGCATAGATAGGCATCTCAGTGGTGCTTGCTGAATATAACTAAAGATATATAAATTTATTATATACTTGGGGAGTAGATAGTGAAAATTATCAATCGAGTAAAAGCGATATTTTCACAGTGATGATATCAAATATATCATCACTGTGATGATATGACAAATGACGTCACAGCGCACAAATACATGTCACCGTGGTCACAGTGATGATGCAATTGACCGAACCTCCACATGGTTTATGCGCCAAAGAAAAACGAGCTAAATATTTGGGAAGGATTTGTATGTTATTATGCATTATGAAGACCAGATTTTGACAGGAAATAAAACACAAATACGTGTAAAATGAATACGAAATACCCGCAATGGCGCAAATGGGACCGATTGTCAAGTACGCGTGCACCTACACATGCACGACGTGACTGCAGTTCGACAGTGCAGGGCCGGAGCAGTGCAGAGTGCAACACAAACTAGCGCGGACAATAAAACAATAACAATAAAACTCAGTTGAAGGCTCGAAATTGGGGTCATATCATGAAAATGTCGTACCAAAGTTGATGAGAAAACATGAAAAACAACTTAATTCAACGACCGTGAACTCTTGTCAGTGAGTATTCATTTTGAATCGGCAAAATCACAATGATAACTCCACAGGCTCTCACCACCGTCGAAGCTCCACACAACAACAACGACCGGTAAATCTAAATCTGGCTATAACTTATTGTAGCCATTCGATTTTGCTAAATCAAAATAGTGCTATTTGGGTAGACATGATCGAAATCAAGGGCGAATGCGGATAACGAGAAACCAGTGCGTCAGCCCTGTCCGAGTGCAGACAGCGAGACAAGCCAGACTCTACACAGGATCGACCGTGCTTTTCTGCCGAGGAGGGGAGGGGGATGGGGGCTGACGGCTCGGCATGAAAATCGCTTATTTGGGATAGAAAGCTAATAAAATTCTTGAGACTTCTGGATGTCATCGATACTAAAGTGCAGGATACCCGACTGAAAGAAATGTTGACAGCCAAGTAGTCCGCGAGTGACGTCACAGTGAAAATAATCAATGTTTCAGTGTATACACTTCAGACCAGCTGAAAGGTTAGTGTTAGCGCACCAACGGCGCGCAAACGAAGTGCGCCAACACAAAGGTATAGCGCGCCAATGCCCATGATTATCGGCTGGCCATTGTTCTAACTTTGTTGAATGTAGTCCGTCGACATGATTGAACACAGGCCGCGCGATATCAGCACGGTCAGACAATGGCTGGAAGCGAGCTGCAGGAGTATTAGAGCCCGCTAGTGAGGTCTTTGTTAGCGAGCGATCGTTCACACGAGAGAGCTCAAGAAAATCAGTTGGGAGTCCAGGTGGCGTTAATCGGCACGAAGCTAACTGTTTGCACAGAATGTCTGCCTGTAATTCATACCTATTAAATAACATCAGATATATCTTAAATCTATTTCCTTTTACAAATGTTTAGATGGAATGCAAATACGCTTGATCGAGGTCCACGTGTTCGCCGGTAACACAATTTGATCCCACGTGTCCAGACGAACTTTGGTACAAGTGTTGAATGCTGTCTGAACATGCTTAATATAGCCCCGCGCGACCAGTTTGATCCCACGTGGCTTTTCGCGGGAAAATGAGAACACGTGTTTGAAATCTTGCAACATATTACTGTGCAGAAGTTATATTTTACTGAACCGATAGTATGATTTGGCAGGAAGAAGACCGACTGATGGGAAAATCTTTCACTTTAAGTTATAATCCATATTACTATGAAAACAGTACAGTCGACGGCAGTTCAATACCATTTCACTTGAGTACATGTACGAATATCATCGCAGGTTATTCATACACAAATACATGAATGTACACGTTTAAAGTCTGCGACGTATTCGTTTTGATCAAATGATAGATGAAACGAATTAGTATGAGGACAATCCGTCTGGGATTAATCTGTTATTATTTTGTTGTTTTTTTTTAGCCCTGCCGCTGTAATGTTAATACATCCCGCTATGTTGCGTTAATCTTCGGGTTAATTTGCAAAGGACCATTGATAGGACATGTTGACGTCAGGGTTTTCTTGCGGCGCAATCCCGGTGTGAATTCACGACGAAAAATATGTTTTGCCGATAGTAAGTGAGATATTCAGTAAGACCAGGTAGAGTGATTGCTGTAATGAGAGACGAGGTGAGAATGGTAAAACGAACAGTGGACCCACATTATTTATGGCTGAAGACCCTCTCTCCGTCCCCGACATCAAGACCTACATTTCATATGTGTTAATGTATACTTCCTGTCGAACAGTATAACGGATGTTATATTGTCAGCAAGAAAACAACACTGTAAATATTAATCATCTCGTTAAGTTTGGCGTAAACAAGTGGAGAATATAAACATAACAGTGCATTCTCTCTCTGACGGGGTAAAGCGATATCCCGCTTTCGTCCAACAAAATGCGCATCTGTGTCTCGTTTGAAAAAAAATGAAATGGCATTAACTTATTGTTTAGGTAGAAATCTCTGTTATTGTTTCGTTTTTGTTATTTAGCTGGAACGATGGATGTGTGGGCCATAAATACTTGTTAATTCTTATTTCCTCATCGGAAGTTATATATGATTTCGTGTGCAACCTTTAACAGTCGGGCGGTAACGAATACAGAGCATATACAAGCATTTGTCATTCTCTGTAAGGGGCTAATTGATCTTTTGAGTTTCTGTGTATATTTTGGTTAGGCGGTTGTAACAAGACAAGCCAAAGAGACAACTAGTCTGACCGAGCACTGCATGTTGCCCCGATTATGACCTCGACTCGCCCGTGTGTCTGAATTTATACGAAGCTGTATTCATTTGAAATGTTACGTTCAACTGTTTTACTGGCCGTTCTGAAAGAGGAGGCGGCCTTCGCAATTTGCACACACCAACGTTTTATGAATTCTGATAATATATTTAGGCATACTTCAAGCTATCTTTGGCGAAACTTTTTGTTAATGAAGATTATTCGTAGTCTCAACCGAATGTTCACAAGACGGCCGAGTTTCCTTGGAGCGCAAACAAAAAATGATAGATAATCATTTACAGCATTCTTATTGAATCAAATCTTCTATATATTTTTTTAATTACTTAGCCAGTAATTTAAACTGTAGAATAGATTGTGTTCTTGCCGTACACCGCCAGAGGAGAATTCTTTGAAAACAATTCAGTTTTAAGCGGTGACGGCTGTTAGCGCGCAATCCTTTGTTTACCGCCGACATGCTCACAATGGTGCAGTGGTTTGACCGGACTATATTCTACCGGCGCGTGGCGGCAAGGGTCACATCATGGGGGGGGTGTGTAATAAGTCTTGGTGATTAGACCAGCACGTTGGCGCGCCATCGGTGCGTAAACGCTGTTCACTAATTGGAAGATTAAGCTGATCTGAACTGTATTTAGTCAAAAAACCCTACAAAATCCTAATTATTTTAATACTTTAAAAAATCCAGAATAAATTAGTACAACAGAAGTATATAATAAACAGAAAATCAACTGTTTCTTGACGAATACCATAAATATTTCATCTCGTGGGGTGAGGAAATTGGCACAGTTGATATCCTCCATATATCTCATAATAAATGATAAGTAAACGTCAAATCCGACATTCAACACACAACCGTCGTCCATACATGAATATCAACTTCAATAATCGGAAAACCTATTTTGTATGACGGTTAGCATGTGGTTAGCACCAATTCCAAATGTGTATGAAATAGAAATGATAAAAACACGAGATATCCCAGAGACTTATACCCTTATATCACCGAATCACGATGGATTCTTGCATGCTTATAATGTTTCTGCATCAGAGTCTCACTTGCATTGTTTCTGTTCATGTGGACACCCTGGATAACGAAACCAAACGACTTCCGGTTGCCGGAATTAGTTACAAGAATGAAAAAGCTTTAGCGATACATTATATAGTTCCTCACCATATGAGGTGAATCTGAAGAGTCAGCTTGTTAATGTCAGCTGAAGGCTCAACTTTTTGAACGGCCGATGGCCGACTTTCTGCGTTTGGTGCAATATCTTACGACAATGCAATCTCTTAGTTTCCGTGTTTCGTATAGTTCCCGTATGTTCATTAGCAAATATATTGCTGCCTGACAGTCTTCCCATAGACCGTGGACTACATCATCATGTGGCGGTAGCAATAAACCAATAGTACTAGTTAATATGCATACTTTTTCTTGGTCAATCCGACATTATAGAGGAAAATACGTTGTCTTCTATCTGTGAGAAAATACTTCACAGACACACGAAAAGTCCCCACAAAGCAACACCTTATTACACCCTTCGTTAAAACTAAACTAGTGGCTAAAATGAAGACATATCGTACTCCAAACAACTACCACTGGTCTTCAGTTACTCATCGCAACCGAGGTTGCCTAAATGAGTAAACTGATCGGGACTATTTGATTTGGTGGTCCGGTGCCTACTAGGGAAGGTAATTTAGCTTAATCACCTTCATACTAGGCAGGGGCATTCCTTGTTGACTTGTAGAATTTCTGAAATTTCACTGACATTCACTGAACCGTCGACGAATTATGACATTTTGAATCCATGCACCGCAATTACGGCATCGTGTATGAATCGAGCAATCATCACCCGAGCCACAAATAGTAATTACAAAGATGATCCTCACATTCGTCCATATTTCAACACATTACACGACCTCTTTAGCCTTTCTTATGGATTATTGTTTCTTATTATTATTTTTTTCACAATGGTACCCTCGAAACCGCTTATTTTGTGCGATTCTTACCAATTTCCGGCCAAATAAAATCCTAAAGGTTTCAGCTCAAGAAGAGCGCATGCCAATTATACAACGAAATCTAACCAACACATTAACTCAATGAAGGGAGACCCCTGCCATTTTTGTTTGCTATTTGGCGAGAACGAACGTATCTATTGAAGCCATACTCTTTATTATCACAGAACAGGCACTTAAGCTAATCACTGACCACTCCAGTTTTTAGCCGTCGTGTAACGACGTGCTATTGGGACCGTCTTCAGAAAACTGTCCAGTGGCCAATCAGGACAGGCCCTGCCGACGCTGGCGCTTCACCAGCCGGCCAAGACGTCATTCCGAGAAAATAGTTCTGTGTTGTTTTGATAAAAATGAACTACTGCAGGCTTTCATTCTATCCTCTTCTGGCAGACAGGAAGTACGGCCCTGGAACATCGCTTAAGATTGTATCCTTCGAATGTTGTTTTTTAGGACGAAAGAATACATTGCAATCGTTGAAACAAGTCAGAAATAGTGAAAAGTCAGAAAAATAGTACCTTGAGGTCAAACTCTACAACACTTCAAATCGTGTTAAAACAAAAGACTCAAAATGTTAGGCCGTGACATTAGACTGGCTGTCTTCCTTGGTATTCCATACAGGAAGGAATACAAATCGAGGCAACCAGTCGATATGATAAAATTATGATTGCAGTAGAGATGCAGATGGTTGTGCTTTCATGCGAGGAGAATGACTTTTCCCATTTTCTTCCACGTCAACAATTTCGGTCTCACTTTGTTTTGTTTTTCCTTGATTTGCTGTAGTTATATTAAAGAAAGCAACACATAATAAGCAAAAATTATATCAGAAAGCTGAAAATAAAAATTTGAGACATTTCACCTTTTTTTTCACTTTTTTGTGTATTTTCCTTCAGTCTGCAAGTGTTTCCATTGGTTACTGTGTTAAGCCAACAGCATTTAGATCAAGATACACTGGCGCAAATCGGTTGGCAATACAGAGACCTGAAACACTATGCATATACTCGTTTAATTCTTTGCAATGATGTGGAACTAAATCCTGGACCATACCATGATCTATCACCATCAGTCATAATTTTTGCAGCCGATCACCGAAGTGATTGCATCTCAGCAGATTCCAGGGGGACACCAGTGTCTTTGTAATTGTTCATTTTTCTGCCTGAGCGCATTCATGTAATCCGAAACACATGGAAACAATTTGGCACTGTGGTGATATGTTTGTATATTGTATATGTTTGTTCTTTTCTCTGGTACAAGGCATTCACCTTACCTTCTTCGAAGTAATGATTCCAAGTAATATTCCAACATTAATTCCAGGAATGCTCGTGCTAGATGGGGCAGTTGTTCCTCTGGATACCTTGACCCCCTAATTAGTTTCCCAAACTCAAGTCGGCAAAGCCTTGAGTACTCATGTAATTTGACTTTAATTAGCTTCATCATTGCCACCATTGCCATCTTTTGACGTACTTATTTTTTAATAAAACATCAATTGCTTCAATTTCATGTTATAGCTATTATCATAACGCAATTGCGCTAGAACTTTCACATATTGTGTACATATATTTTTCTTGCCATTCATTAAAACAATTATTTTAGGACATTTTAGTTTTTCTATGTCAACTGCAACACGTATAGGCCATAATTCCGCCTTACCGCACCATTTCCTTTGAGAGTAATCCGGGAGAGCCTTTCAAGTTTATCTTAGTGACACCACCTACATGCAGACCTAGGGATAGTCCTCAGAACACAACCCATTTTAAAGTCTCCCGGCCCCATTGCGCCGCTAGACAAACACAAATGCTACACGTAAACTTTCATCATCATGGCCGCCACAGCGGCAAGTTTTGATCTCGGTCGTTTATTATAGGACTTGTCAGTAATTTACACCCAAAATTAAGTTCCATTTCACGAAATGCAAAAGTCGTCTTTTCAACTTTGACTCGCTGTGTCTCAGTCTTTCGCAGCTACCCAAGTAGACAGAGTTATCTCCCCTTATGCCAATACAGAGCAGTTCGGATAATCGCGCAGTTTTATTCTCCATCAAAGGCTACATAGCTTAATTGGTGAAGACCCACTGTGCGGAGAATGCCAGAGTGTTTTTTGCCCTCGATAAGTGACAATTTTCATACAAAGCTACAACCCTAAAATTATAGCTCATAGTATTAATTATCTTGGGCACGAAAACGTCTTTTGGCACTCTCCGCAAAGGTCTATTCTGACAAATGACTGCGGTAAGCAGCCAAAACTGACAAGATTTCCTGAAGTGTTTTCCTGAATCAGGTTGGGCACTGTTGGGCTTAATTCCTTAGGCGTAAACGAACCCATAGTTTGTTAAGTAGTCCGCCTTGTTGAAGAGCAAACAGATTTTTTTTTTTTTTTGACAAAAAAATAATTTGAAAATCGTTTTTAGTAGGAATCAAAACGTTATACACATCTATAGCAGGTTAGAACCAAATACCATTTTATCGAGTGTATCTGATAGTCAATTGACTGATTTGAATTTACCTGGTAAATGTGCGTTTTTGAAATGATGTTCTGATTGTTGATTGTATGAATAATTGACATCTAGCAGTGATAATAATAGAACAGACACATGGAAATATTAATCCTGCTTGGAGTTTGAGTAAGTAGATCGACATAGCCTAAGGGGAGATATCCCTGTTTGGATGTTGTCCAGTAGACTCCAAGAACGACGGCAATTAGGGCCATTGGCCATCTCGTTATCTAATGTTCTCGAGCTTGGCTAAATACGACCAAATGAATATTAATTTATGCAAAAAAAAATTAGGTTTATCTCGTTGAAACCATACAAATTAGCCTCCATCTAGTAGCGGAAGCACTGTTAGCGGAGTCTTCCGTCATTATTAAATATTACATTACCAATTAAAGCGGTGATGAATAGAGCCGTTTCTCTTGGGTCTGAGTTGGGGCTTCAATAACATGACCCCTTTTATACCGTAATTTCTGATAATTTTGTCATTTCATAAGACAGTCAGCTATCTGAATCTCCCGATTTCTCGCATAATTAAATTCACGAAGCAAAACTTTGAACCATGCCCCGGAGCAAATCATAGCGAGTGATATAGACTGCAGACAACTGTAAAATTTAGAAAACAACCGCGAGTATTCAGTATCCTTAGTAACGCTTAGGTCACAAAATGATTTACATGTGTGGCACTGTTACCGTAATTGCATCTCGTTTCCCTATTTGAATCTAGACTTCCATATTTCGGCAAGTGATACAACCTGACTAAGTTCTTGATGGGGGTTGCCTGTCTAGATTTGAAAGTTTTACGCGGTCCTACAAATGACGCCATCATTTTGACCTTTTTCTCTGCTTTAAGAATGCGGTGCACTGACACCCAAATAGTCCCTCTGAGCAACACTTATTAGGCCCTGGCATAAAATTAGACTCGTGGCTAAGCCGGACACCTATCATACACCACACAACTACCACTGGCCTTCAATTATTCATCGCAACAGAGGCAGGAAATCCGATTTTAAACTAATCACTTATCTAGCAGAGGTTGCCTAAAGAGGTCAATGGATCGGGACTAATTAGTGGCCTGATGCCTAGTTAGAAAGAAGTGGTTCACGCAATCTAACGGCCCTGCATCCAGGCACTGAGAAGGGATATGATCAGTGTGAGGCGTCATACCCTAATCACCAAATATCCCAATGATCCGTTAAAGCCCAGAGGAGAATTCCAACGTTGCCTTCGTTCTCCCCTGTAAAAGTATCATTTACTGAACGGAATTCAGACAGACAAAACTGACACACAAATCTGGCGTTGTCAAAATTCTCTGACGTATAATTCCTTTGATTATGTCTACAAAATTGCCTTATAATTTCACTATTTCAAGGAATTATCATGAGAAGATATGTTATAAGACCTCACATGTGGAGTTCAGCTTGTCCCGCCTCTCAGCAGACAGGACTGGCGCCTTGTTGAGCAGCCCCCCCACCCTTTTCGAACACGGTCAGATTTTGAACTCACACAGACAAAATTGCGATTCGCCCTTAGTCTCGTTCTTGTGGACCCAAGTTGGTCATTATAAATTTAGCAGAATCGATTTTTACAGTAAGTTTAATCGTAAATATAACCGGTACCATATAGGGATTTGAGGGGAAGAACATCATAAGTTCTTTTTGAAACGGCTGCTCTTCTTCGTTATCTCAAAACTACCGTGTATTTGCGAACACAGATTTCAATTCATATATGGAATTGAACTCTGGCTTTTTTATAACATTATAAACCCCAACCCTGACCCTAACCACGGTAATCACCAATAAGGCTTACTAAACTATCTATTAAGGATCAATGTCGGTATATATGGCTCTGGTTAGATTGGTACAAGCCCACACCTTCTAAGCGGGATGTTGGACTATAGGACACTTCTACGGAACCGTAGAGGGGACATGTAAAATCTTCTTTTCGCGGAAAATTATCTCGTCCCACGAGATAATTATCTTGTCCCACGACATATTTATCTCGTCCCACGAGATAATTATCTCGTCCCACGAGATAATTATCTCGTCCCAAGAGATAATTATCTCGTCCCACGACATAATTATCTCGTGCCACGAGATAATTATCTCGTTCCACGACATATTTATCTCGTCCCACGACATAATCGACCAATGACAACAGGTTTTACAAATACGTTGTTAACGAATGAAAGCGCACGTAACTTGCGAAAAGAAGTGTCTCATATACCGGTATATTCTTCCGAGCAGCTCGCCCAAGCTCTCTGCTGGGTCAACCATTAGTTCGGGAATTAATGCGACACGTCGTCCCTAATGACTTCCTTTGACGACGAGTTTTATTGACAGAAGGCTTGTTTTCCGGAACGCGTACAGTACACGGCCTATTCTTATCTCATCAAAAGAGCTAGAGGAACTACTGCTTTCGCAGAACTTCGACATTAAGGACTTCGTGTACATAAAACTAATAACATATACGTAGTTCAATCCAGCGTTAATTCTGCGCGTATTGCAGTTCATCGTGAAACAACTAAATTGGTATATTTTTTATAAATGTGAAAATCCTGTATCATTAATTAGATGCGAAATTTGTGAGGGGGGGGTTACGTCATGACGTCAAGTCTGTATGTTATAACATTGGCAGATCAACACCATCGTGTCGTTAAAATAATATGGTACGCATTGGCGATTTTCGGCAATTCTCAATCGATTTTAGTGAAAGACAGGAATAAAATTAGTATTTTTTAGTTAATATGCTCTATGATTTAAGTTTCAAAGTTGTACGATAAATGGTCTCCGAAATATCGCCGAAAACGTCTGGGATATATTATCTGGGACAGACAGTAGGTTTATTGAATCTCAACTGAAACACAAAACAACAAAGAAGAAAAGTTTTGCTCAACGGACGTGTTGATGTTTTTCGTCCAAATATGCGATTGGATTAGAGAACATCATTTCATTCTCAGAGATGATCGCACGAGATTTGAGCCCGTAATCGTCAATTTATTGTTTTGTCACTGATCGATTGCAATCTTAATTTAGGCCTATCGGTAGGCACTGGCGGTGAAAAGTTTACTTCCCCAGTATTAAGCAACAACTGGAAAAAATACTTGATAAGAAAAACATTCACTTCTATGCTATGTTTTCTTTCTTTCGTTTTTTGTTTGTTTGTTGTTGTTTTTTTTATAATTTTATTTATTTTTTTTTTGGCCGGCCAAGCCTCCCTTGTCTACGCCCTTGCCCCTCCCCCCCCCGATGTACGGAGCCTTCTCGATTTACTCCTTCTCAGGTTAATGTGTAATGTCTGTCACATTTATATAATGCAAGGAAGTGGCGGAGATCGAGACACCAGTTTAGATGTGTACTTGTATCCGCTAAAAAAAGTTGACATCAAATTATAGCAGTTGGAGCATTTTCACTCCTAATCATGAATACTGTTTGAGAGAATGGATAAACTTCGCTTCTTTGGTGTTCTCTAGTCAGTCTTGTGTGAAATCTATGTCAACAGAATTGTATTGCAATATGACATCGGCTTTAGTATGAAGTCTGCGTCCGCTCCATACACAGATCCTACAACTCCAGACGAAAAAAACCCCACACATTGAAACACTCTCTTCGTTAAACAACTACATTTCGCCCGAAGGTTTGCAGACTTTTAGTGAACCAGGGACATCAAAATTAAAATTCCATTCATCCAAACCCATGATGAAAATTGAATTTTTCCCTGTAGTTTGGGGTTGTTTTTTTAACTAATCCTAGGCCATCTGCAGATTGCCTAAAATTCCCAGACTGACTGCAATAGAAGTACGTTACGTGCGCTTTCATTGGTAAACAACGAAGTTGTAAAATCTGTTGTCATTGGTCAATTATGTTGTGGGACGAGATAATTATGTCGCGGGACGAGATAATTATGTCGTAGGACGAGATAATTATCTCGTGGGACGAGATAATTATGTCGTGGGAAATAAAGATTGTGCATATCCCCTCTACGGTTCCGTACACTTCAACTTGTGATCGTCTGGCGAAATTATTTGTAGAAATTAAACAATATTCTGGACCGTCTCCGAAACGTCTAGATATAGTGATACAAAATGGATGACAAACAGGAATATTTCCTGTGTAAAGATTGTCAGATACCGTGCTCAAATTATACGATACGCTAATAGATGGAAAACAACATTTTTTCCTATCCATCGTAATGTTAAATGACGTTCATTAAGGAAATATACTACAGTGAAACCAGAACAATATTTCCCGGAAATTATGTGACAAAAGGTCGGTCACGACCTGGTCTGTATGAAAACACGATGTCAACCAGTCCCAATTTCACTGAGACTCCATTTTTTTAAATTTCGAGATGAAGACCATACTGGAATTCCACTGGTCTAAAATAGTGCCAGTGCGTGGTAAGTTTTTCCATTTCAGCTATATCGCTCGCCT
This sequence comes from Hanleya hanleyi, assembly GCA_036873755.1. Taxonomy (NCBI): domain Eukaryota; kingdom Metazoa; phylum Mollusca; class Polyplacophora; order Lepidopleurida; family Hanleyidae; genus Hanleya; species Hanleya hanleyi. The sequence goes on along the minus strand of JAVTVY010030837.1, from coordinate 42,257 downwards.
TTCAATGCAATTATGTGTGTACAACTTTACCTCCGACATATGCTATTTATTATTGTTTATGTTATTTTCAGGTCTTCTGCTAGACAAGACATGGCGAGTTATTTGGGAATAGCCAGCGTCATGGTCAGCATAAGCCTGGCTTTCACATTAAAGAGCGCTGATACCAGAAATGGAAATCGTTTCATTAACACTGGAAGCGTTGACGCTAAGGCTCTCGGGCAAAAACATTCGGTAATTTGGCCAGAATCAACAATTAAAACAGAACACATTCAAAATTCGCGTACCAGCGATACGAAAGAGACAACTATTCATTCCGATGATATATTACCAGAAATGTCAAGCGAATATAGCTTGGATTAATCGTTCATTATGAAGCCATGTGTGAAGCCGTGTGTTTGTTCCGATTTTCCGGGGACGGGTAACATCTTTGTTAACTGTTCCGGGAAATCTCTTACTTCTATCCCAGCAGGCATATCCAGTAATGTGACCCATCTATTTCTCGGGGACAATTTCATATCGAAGCTTCCCTCATTGGCGTTTAAAAACCTCACAAGGCTGCAGATTCTTGATATTTCCAATAACACACTATCTCAGATGGGAGGAAGGTCATTCGTGGGTCTCGTAAATCTCAAGCGTCTTTATCTAAATAATAACCGCCTGTTGCTTTCCAGAAAGTGATTTTATCCCGGCATCTTGAGTCCACTAAAGAATCTGACTGTATTGAATTTGAAGTCAAAAACGGTAATCCAAGAATCTAGGTTTCGGTATCTTGATACTGCAATCGGTCAGTTGGCTTCCTTGAAAGAACTTTACATAGAAGGCGTACCAGGTGCCACATTTGGTCCAGCTTAACCTGCTGACAGTTATTAATTCATCTGGTTCCAGCGCTCTGGAACACCTTCCGCCAAATATATTCTCAGACCTAGCAAATAGCCCTGTGAATACTCTCAACGTTTCACACTGTGATTTGAGAACAATACATTCGGACACTTTTAAGTCTCTCGCCAAGATAGACACAATGGATCTGATCTACAACCAAAAGCTAGAGATGAAGAATGCTGGGATAAGCTTTGTTGGACTCGTGAACTCTTCAATACGGAGAGTTTTTGCCCAACGGTTGCATGAAAACCCAACATTAACTTTTCTACGTAAGGGAGATCTGGCGTATCTGAAGGACACTCAACTGGAGGAAATATATTTGGACAATAACACGATTGCTCAAATCGAGAGTGACTTAGTCCAAAGTCTTCCGATGACGCTGCGAGTGATTTCGATTTCTTGAAATAATTTACAAGTATACGATGCTCAAATGTCGCAACTTCTTCTCCTGCGGAAGTTAGAGTTCTTCTACGCTAGTTAGCAGTTTGTCCAAGGCAGAAAATCTGATCCTTCAAAGATGACAAATCGGCAACTGGAGTGGAAGTCTCCAAGCTACTCAAAACTGAGCTCTTTTCCAAACGAATATCCGGAATAGGAAACATTTCCACGACGAGTTTCCTTACCGTTAACTTACCACCAAATCTAACCGAAGTATACCTTAGCCATACCTACAAGATTCGTGAAAGCATTCCAAAAATTCACCTCATAACACTGTGAACAAGCTGTGGTGACAAAGTGCCAAAAAATCACCAGTAACATGGCCCGTTTTCCTACTGGTCTTGTTTCCACGCAATTAATGATTTCAAGAAAAGGTCACCACCAGCGGTATTGTGCGTTCCGTTTTGACACTAACCCATACTGCTGATTTTCCTTAATGTCACCAGTGTTATCGTCCCCTTAAACTGATTATACTGGTGACGTTTATAAAAATCAGCGTTTAGGTGCCCCAAATGTGTTTCCGTTAGTGGTGACAAATAAATAAATCACCGATTATATCTCAGCGGTCGGTCTTTGATGCCAAGGGCCGAGACAACGGTAGAGATAAATGTTCGTGAGGCAGGAAGTGTGTGTCTCTTATCGGCATTATCGGTGACGCGCAGACGATACCGCGGTTTAGCTATCCATATCTACTGTTAATCACCAAATATGAGCGGAAATAAGCACGAAGGGCCTAAACTATAAGTTGTAGATCTGATCTGTTTTGTGGAGTACAGTATGGCCTTCTTTATATTCAAGGCATTCTAAATGTTTTATATTAGACTTCATCTTAAGACATCTTAGTTTCATTTCAAGACTTACCATAATATATGCTGATACAGAGTGTTTGTTCTCAAACAGATTTGGTGTCTATAAATATCGCGAGCACACACCCAGTTATACGGGCAGAAATGGAATGTGTATATGTCATAATTAATAAGGAATGGAGTATTAATATTGGGATATTACAGGAACGTTCCTTTCAACGCATACATGCATACAGCGGCATTTTCAAATTAACGTTGGTATATCTTCCCAGTGAAATAATTCAGCGTATTGGTCCGGGGTGATGATGTGGGGTGGGGGGATGCGGGAGCGGGAAGGACCGAGCAAAGTTACTCTGCCTCTCCTCATTTTAGGCCATGGAATCAATGAGACATGATTTGTGAATTTATTAGATCCGGGTGAGGTTAGATATCTAATCTAATCAAATCTTATTATCATTATCTTATGTCGATACATATTATCCAAATTATTTTTCAGGGCAAAGTTACATGTATTTTTTGCATGAATACCACATATCTTCTATATGTGCGGCTTAGTAAATGTCTTCCTTGGTAAACATAGATTGAAAAGGCTCAATCCTGGATTTGCGAGATAAATGAAGTCAGTCCTAAATAAATGTGCCCCGATAGCAGTGTCAGGCTTGAATTTTCGGTTCATACTTTTGCACTTTTTCCCATGCTTACAACAAAGGATATATTTTTGATTAATGAAAACTGGACCACATTTGTAGTTTTAACCTCAAGCTGCCAGAACTCTACTCAGTGTAATATAATAGTCCTTTCTGTGATAATGTGATGTATATTGCATATTCCCCAAAATTAAACCAGTTATAAATTGAACTGCAACAGGCTGTAGGCTTCGGGGAGAGATCAGATCGATATGTCGCTGATATCTGGTAAAATATATTTTTCACGGATTATCTTCAATTATAATTAAGTCCGGGATTGAGATCATTAACTTTATTGTTGGAATTTAAGTATTAGTGTATATCCAGTTTAGATCATTTGATGTCGAAGAAACGTCAAAGACAAAATGTGCAGATAGTCAAAAATTAAACCATTACTGTTTTCTTGTAACAAAATTGATATTCGATAAATATATACATATCACCAGCTTGGTGAGCGGACATTTCCCCTTCAGACATTTCCCCCTGTTTACATAACAGAATAAGAAGAATTTATACATTTTATAGTCTCTTTTGTTGTGTTATTATTGACCATTTATTTAGTGATAATCTGTATTGTTTGGTCATGTTATTATAATAATGTCTCAAAATCTTCCAGTTCCCGCACCATATTTACCTATGACACCCAATTGGCGTAGCGTTTAAATTAAAAAGCTAGTGTTTAGTTCCGTGTATAAACAATTAGAACAATTTAAAGCTAAATGCTTCTATTAAGCCCATACACATCACGGACTATTTCCCCGCCGCCCCTGTCCTTCGGGTTCTTTTCATATCCCCCAATGAGGATTTTCAACTTGACTCGATGTTATTTGCCTTTCCTAGTTATATAATATGTGATTATATTGTATGCGGAGTATAAGTTGGATGCACCACTGGCGTGGTAATCCAGTGATAATCCAATGAAACGCAGATAATGGTCCCTGTTGAAGTGGAAAATAGTCAGCATAACTTTATAAGGTTAAAAAAATCAGCACAAATATATGATATAGATATTATGACAAATAGGACAAATCATATCAATTTAGAGAGTGACACGAATTGAAGATAGTATGACATAATATGGAATACAATACAAGCGTCTAGTTCGTCATTCAATATTCAGCCGTCGTCCAATAAAGAATTTCCGCGTCCATGATCCAAACATCTAATTCATGTAATAACATTATCACCAAATTAAAAGGATAAATCATAGTACACATAGAACTAGGCTAATTTCCAGTCAGACAGAAGCGGTCAACAGTTTTCAATGATGCCAGCAAGACCTAATGATGTTCCAAGAATAATATTCAGGGTAGCCAGTATTCCGCACATCTAAGCTTTTAAAATTCTTAGTTGTAACCGATTCAGTAGTTGGACTCTTACTGGCGGACTCCTGTCATTTCAATTGTATCATTGACAGGTTAAGTATACAGTCATCGTATATTATGACTCGCCTAGTTTGCGATATTCTTCTGCATTTAAAATATCTTAACATCTGATAAAGTTTGTTCTTGAATAGAGCCATTTGTGACCAATCGAATACGGCACATTATAGACATTTGTGCTTATAGGAAAGTGGAAAATGGATGTTCTGCTCTGAAAATAATACATAACGCGACGCGCGACGTGAACGTCCGCCGTGAGTCGTATTTGAAGGAAAATTCCAAACGCTACGTGCAACGGACGTTCGCGTCTCGTTCTCGTCGCCTCTATCAATAGATTAACCTAGGGAATAGCGAAGCACAAACACATTTACGTAGCGGTCTCACGAGTGCTTCAAACTGACACTTCACACGACCCAATCGGACCACGGATGCTCGTTCGAATGCCCTTTCTCCATTATTCAATGTCCACGCATGCGCAAATCGGCGGCATATCCAGGATACCCCACCCAAGTCCGGCGCTGCCCCACGAGTGCTTCAATATGATACTCATCACGACCGATTCGGGCCTGGGATGGTCCACCGCCACTCTTGCGCACCCAGACCTTTTCAGTAAAATCCATACCATGGCCTCGAGACCCTGCAATCATATTCCTGACCGTAAAACAGAAAAATAAGATGCTACTCTCCATACTGTCACGAAAAATACCCATGAGTGGGTTCCTATTTGGTCTATCAGGTTCCAAGTATATATATCCGCCAACTAACACCTGATGCAAACCGGGCTATTTTCAACCGTTGATATTAAGTACGGAGTAGTCTGGATTCTCGTTAAGCGACGTTGGACTTGGATGGGTCACAAGGCGCTGCACTCGTTGGGCTGATGAGTGTCCATAGTATCGCTGCATGTATGACAGTGCATAATGTATGTATGGCTATAACCCTGACGGTGGAAGATTTAAATCTGTGGTCAATTGTTCTCCGGACATTCCGGGAGATGACCGGGTCTTGACGATTCCCAGTCAATTAGACTGGGGATTAGTATTGACTGGGAAGTCACATGGACGGGTCTTATCCACCTATTTATTCATCCGTGAGTTCATATAAACACGTGACCATAAGTGACGTCATCCCCGGAAGTGACCTTTGACACGGATGTGAAGTCATCCGTGATGTCATCCACCTCTTCATTTACAGCTTCATCTCCTCCAGCCCCTCAGAAATACGACAGAATAAGGGTTGTATATACTACTATGTACAATAAAAGATGCTTAATTTCGCATAATAAAATTTAAGGTATATATTGTTACTTCATTGGCGTGATTTTTCTGCCTTTGTGTATGATATTTCTCGTAACGATAAATGTCATCCGGAGAACACTGGTCAGTCAAGCGGATCAGGCGAATGGAATACCTTGATGTATTCTTGTAAACCTCAACTTAAAACTATACGGAACTATACAATAATAGTTAGATGGAATTGCGCGGTTATCGGACGGTTCAAAAAGTACTAGAACAACCTAAGGATTATTGTAGGGTGTACTGGACGGTGTAAAAAGTACAGGGCGGTGTACCATAATGTAACGGATTTACAGGTAAAACATGAATAATTTACAAAATCTTGCATCGGACGTCAACAGGCGACATCGGAGAGAATACCGAGCGGCGTACAAAGTATCAGAGCGTACAAGAAAACAAATTGGTACGGAGAAAACTTGAGCATTTAATCAGAAAACGATACAAAAAGCAAAACTGACGAAATATTGTATCGAGCATGTAAAATAAATGCCTCACTGCGAAAGCTTACTCGACGGTAACAGAAGACGGAGTATAATAACTCTATCACGGTAAGAACGAAAAGATCACAGCCAGTTTATATAATTTTCTAACAGTATACCGGGAGAGACCGACCAGGAAAGATATGCGGGATGATTCCAAATCAGACAGACGAGAGTGCGATTAAAACCGTAGACCGGGTACGTTAGGAAACGGCAAATTTTAGTCGTTATTTACATGGGACATACACAATATTGTATGGGACATCACAGGAGAGTGCACCAGACGATATAAAAAGTACCGGACAGGGCAGCGAAAAAAAAAATGGGAGAAAACCTGCTGATTTAACTTCAAATTTACAGTACCGGGTGGTGAATGAAGTACAGGGCGATATAAGCAAACAGAACGATTTAGATATCTCAGCCTGATCTATCATATTAATAATCGCGCGAGTGTTTTTCTTGAGCTGGGATCAAAACTGACGCACATGTGTAACCACAAGAGTTCGCTTGTCGCATTCAATCTTAATTTAGTTCTGTCCTTTACTGCCTTTGTGATCTGATAATGGTTACTAACTGAAATAATTTCTTGCAGATAGCAACTTCCTAAATTATTCTGCAAATAAAACGAATCATATAGCAGACTGCACCAGTCTTTCTTCTCCTTGTACAAGCATATCAGCTTAGCGGATTAGCTGTAGCCCACGGTTCATTAATTTACTAAATGCAAATATTCGGGCCGGTATTTTGCTCAAAGTTCAACGTATAGGTCTAGTTTCGAGACGTTCATGTAGATAGAAAGATATAAGCACCCGTAATTATTATGGAATTATTTCGAGGTATATTACGTTAGTTAGCAATGGTCATGCATCTATATTCCGCTGGTTATCATATATTGGCTTTGGGGAGGAGGGGGGGGGGCTGATATTTAAACGTTCATCGGACTTAGATACATGAACATAAAACACGCATCTTCAGGAATGGATCTAGCGAAAATTCATAGGGGGTTCGACTATGACAGCCCAACCGGCGAGGGTCCAGGGGCCGCCTAGGCTAGGGAAGCTTCGGATCCTAGATCGCCGCAGTCAAAAAGTCACACATCATGCCTGAATCTATTTGACGTTTCAGTTGCATTTCGTATTGGAACATTAGAAAACAGTACGATACGAATACAATTTATTAACACAAAGTTAACAAAAGCGAATTCTAATAGAGCAACAGGAGAGGGACCACGGCCCGTATAGGCTCCAGAAACTCCCGGCCCTAGTTTGCCGGAGATACGTTTTGCCCGTTTTCTCGGAAATAAATAATGTAATGTATTTTATATGATGGCCGAGAAGGGAAATCGCTGTATTGTGTTAATGATTACGGGCCGACACACGAAGACAGGATGCGAAGGACGAAGGTATATGCGAAACGCGAAGTCAGGGTGCGAAGTGGCGAAGGCAGGATGCGAAGTGGCGAAGCCAGGATGCGAAGCGCTAAGTCATGATGTGAAGCGCGAAGTCAGGATGCGAAGCGGCGAAGGCAAGATGCGAAGTGGCGAAGCCAGGATGCGAAGCACGAAGTCAGGATGCGAAATCAGAACAAAACAATGCACAGACTGGAAGCGAAGCGGGATGCAAAGGCCGGGTGCGAAGTGCGAATCCAGGATGCGAAGCCCGAAGTCAGGATGCTAAGTCAGGATGGGAATCGCGAACTCAGGATGCGAAGTCGGGTTGGCAGGATGCGAAGTGGCGAAGTCGGGTGCGGTAACTTCGCGTTTCGCATCCTGCCGTCGAATCCTGCCTTCGCGAGTTAGCATCCTAACTTCGCGCTTCGCATCTGACTACCCATCCTGGCTTGCCGCTTCGCATCCTGGCTTCGCATCCTGGCTTCGCACATCGCATCCTGACTTCGCGCTTCGCATCCTACCTCCGTCCTTCGCATCCTACCTTCGTCCTTCGCATCCTGCCTTCGTGTGTCGACCCGTAATCATTAACACAATACAGCGATTTCCCTTCTCGGCCATCATATAAAATACATTACATTATTTATTTCCGAGAAAACGGGCCAATATGACAATCTTCACAGCGTTTTTTCTTTCAAATTTATTTACCAATTCAAATAATTACTTAATTTCTAAAACTATGTAAAAATATTTTTTGGTTTGTTATTTTTATCCTGAGAGTTAGCCTGGCTGTTGCCTGAGTAGAATCAATCGGTGCTTGACACGATGAAATTCGTTGTTTTGTTTGTCTTTGAAACCTCCGATTACACCTTTATTATCCTAACTCAGCCTGCGGTTGACATTAGATAAGTAATTGGTTAGTATTTCTTTGAGATTCATTTATCACTGTGTGATATCTGTTAACCTATATGCATATCACGTATGCTATTATTCAATCATGCAAAATATAGACAGAAAATTATAGTATGTATAACCTAAACATGAATTATCACTGAATAGTTAATTAAGACGGACAGTTATTAACTAATACTATTGTTTAATCATGCCAACTTATAGAAAAAAATAGGAAAACAATACTCAAAATTGTTTTTGTCAATATTTCAACCTTGGTACACATTCGTACGAATCTTCAAAGTACAACAATGTACAGAAAAGGGGAAATGTCCTAAGAGGGAAAAGTCTGCAAGGGGAAGTGTCCGCAGGGGAGAATGTCCGCGCACCAAGCTGGTGATATGTACATATTTATCGAACATCGATTTTGTTACGAGAAAACAGTAATGGTTTAATTTTTGCCGTTCTGCATATTTTGTCTTTGACGTTCCTTCGATACCAATCAAATGATCTAAACTGGATATACACTAATACTTAAATTCCAACAATAAAGTTAATGATCTCAATCCCGGACTTAATTATAATTGAAGGTAGTCCGTGAACAATCTATTTTACCAGAGAACAGCGACATATGGATCTGATCTCTTCCCGAGGCCTACAGCCTGTTGCAGTTCAATTTATAACTGGTTTAATTTTGGGGAATATGCAATATGTATCACATTATCACAGAAAGGACTATTATATTACACTGATTATAGTTCTGGCAGCTTGAGGTTAAAACTACAAATGTGGTCCAGTTTTCATTTATCAAAAATATATCCTTTGTTGTAAGCATGGGAAAGAGTGCAACAGTCTGAACCGCAAATTCAAGCCTGCCACTGCTATCGGGGCACATTTATTTAGGACTGATTTCATTTATCTCGGGAATCCAGGATTGGGCCTTTTCAATCTATGTTTACCAAGGAAGACATTTACTAAGCCGCACATATAGAAGATATGTGGTATTCATACAAAAAATACATGTAACTTTGCCCTGGAAAATAATTTGGATAATATGTATCGACATAGGATAATGATAATAAGATTAGATTAGATTAGATATCTAACCTCACCCGGATATAATAAATTCACAATGTCTCATTGATTCCATGGGCTAAAATGAGGAGAGGCAGCGTAACTTTGCTCGGTCCTTACCCCTCCCGCATCCCCCCACCCCACAGCATCACCCCAGACCAATACGCTGAATTATATCATTGAGAAGATATACCAACGTTAATTTGAAAATGCCGCTGTATGCATGTATGCGTTGAAAGGAACGTTCCTGTAATATCCCAATATTAATACCTTCCAATCCTTATTAACTATGACATATACACATTCCATTTCTGCCCGTATAACTGGGTGTGTGCTCGCGATATTTATAGACACCAAATCTGTTTGAGAACAAACACTCTGTATCAGCATATATTATGGTAAGTCTTGAAATGAACCTAAGATGTCTTAAGATGAAGTCTAATATAAAACATTTTACGTTCCTGTAATATCCCAATATTAATACCTTCCAATCCTTATTAACTATGACATATACACATTCCATTTCTGCCCGTATAACTGGGTGTGTGCTCGCGATATTTATAGACACCAAATCTGTTTGAGAACAAACACTATGTATCAGCATATATTATGGTAAGTCTTAAGATGAACCTAAGATGAAGTCTAATATAAAACATTTAGATTGCCTTGAATATAAAGAAGGCCATACTTTACTCCACATCGAGTTTTCTCTCGTATTCAAAGTTACTTGAACTGATTTCATCCTAGAACACTTTACTCGGCAAAACAGATCAGATCTACAACTTATCTGGACGTTTGGGCCCTTCGTGCTTATTTCCGCTCATATTTGGTGATTAACCGAAGATATGGATAGCTAAACCGCGGTATCGTCTGCGCGTCACCGATAATGCCGATAAGAGACACACCCGTCCTGCCTCACGAACATTTATCTCTACCGTTGCCTCGGCCCTTGACATCAAAGATCGACCTCTGAGATATAATCGGTGATTTATTTATTTGTCACCACTAACGGAAACACATTTGGGGCAACTAAACGCTGATTTTTACAAATGTCACCAGTATAATCAGTTTAAGGGGAAGATAACACTGGTGACATTAAGGAAAATCAGCAGTATGGGTTAGTGTCAAAACGGAACGCACAATACCGCTGGTGGTGACGTTTTCTTGAAATCATCGATTGCATCGAAACAAGACCAGTAGGAAAACGGGGCACGTTACTGGTGATTTTTTGGCACTTTGTCACCACAGCTTGTTCACAGTGTAACAACAAACTGGAAGATAGCTGATTTATCATACAATCTCATCTGTCCTTGGAACGGTCCCATCATGGGACTTGATACACTGGAAGAGTTTGACCAGAGTGGCAATGCATGCGACGAAATGTCGCCTGGATTCTTTTCATATCTTCACAACTTCAAATACTTGAGGATTGGAGATAATAAGCTAGGGCCGGATCTTGATGATGGCGCCTTTCAAGGATTAGTCCGTCTTCGAACATTAATTATGAATAGGAATCGTATAGAAATCATTACACATGGGTTGTTCTCAGATATGGATTATCTGGAGGTTCTCGACTTATCCGAAAATTTAATCTTCAAATGGAACACTAGAATTTCTCATTTAAAAAATCTAAGGCTGATCAATTTGACATCAAACAAGTTGACTTCCCTACCACAAACCCTTCTGAATGATCTTCACGAAATTTCAAAGCATACGGCTTTGCATATTTCACCCAAAGCCAATCCGCTTTTGTGTCACTGTGACACGCAATACTTCATTGAGTGGCTGTTGAATACAGAAGTTCGATTGTTAAATGCCCATTTCACTTATTGTACCCTAGAAAAGGGAAATCAGTCAGCTCTGGCGGGAAAGGACCTTGCTTCTACCTACAATGTGTTGGAGATACAATGCCAAAACTATACTGTTTTGATGGCTATGTCCTCGTGTATAATCTTTATTGTGGTGTCCATTGTGATAGGCAAGGTTCTTCACAGATATCGTTGGAAGCTGCGTTATTTGTATTACATGGCAGTCAATACAGGGGAGAGAACTGGGTATGAACGACTTGACGGCGATGACCAAGCTCCATTTACGTTTGATGCATTTATATCATACGAAGACTTGCATCGCGATTTTGTAAGATTGGAGATTTTGCCCAGGCTAGAGAAAGAGGCCGGTCTAAAACTTTGCATTGACAAGAGAGATTTCGTACCTGGATTTTACATAGCAGATAACATAATGAATGCTATACAGAACAGCAAGAAAACTGTCGTTCTATTATCAGAAAAGGTTTTGGAAAGTAAATGGTGTATGTATGAATTTAACATGGCTAGAATGGAGAGTATATACAGCGATAGACATTCTCTGCTCGTCGTTTTAATGGGAACAATTCCAGCCAATCTGCTTTCGCCTGAAGTTCTGGAAATTCTACAGACCAAGTCGTACATCACAAAAACTGAGGACGACGATGGCATGGCCCTATTCTGGCGACAGCTAGTAGCGGGTATACGGCTAGACACAGGTTTTGCCCCTATTTGAACATTATCTATGTGTCCTGCTTTCGTTTTTAGACGCACGAATGTGTGCTCTTGTTCAAATGGTCTTGGTCAGTTGTTCAGGCCATACATAGATATGATATAAATACTGACTTTATGGTAACACAGAACGTGGATTTTGGTATGGCCTTAACCATCCTCTCCCAGGGGCTTTGCACTACGCTCCATTTACCCCTGTAGGGGTCTCGCCATGTTTTGTAGGATTCTTGCAACATTGAACAGTTCTAGGTGACTGTTTTACTGATCGCAAAATATACTTATCTCGAAATACACTAAACAGGTATTCAATGTATTTCAAAACGTTAGTTTCACACAGTTTGAATGCAGCTTTTTGACAAATTACCCTAGAACTACATGTTGCGGGAATATATATGGATGATTCGCGAGGGATATCAATTCGCCCAGTTAGACGGTCGCCATATTCGTTTACTGTATCAATGGATGACATCGGGTCAACTCCGGCACAGTCCGTGAGACCCTAACAGCGCTAAATGGAGAGGCGTTAGAGCTTGGGCCGTAACGTGTAACGATTAAATGATACTATAGTGAGTGGATGATGCTAATACATTGGACAACAATCATTCTATAGCATAACACATATTACTGATAGATTCATCGACGATCTTCCGAAGGTGAAGCACTGATGAAAGGATATCGACATTCACATAGAAAACACTCCTTTCTGTCACGGTAATAAACAGCCACCAATCTTTCACCATATACAGTACATATTTCCCCATCAGAGAAGGAAAACTATGGCTTCAAACCCGCATGCCAACTTATGCCATATCATGACCATCCACGTCACAGAACGTCTCTGATACCATCCTACGCGACTTCTAATGACACGCGTCATATTCCACATTCAAAAGTTAACGGACGTTCATAGAAATCATTCGGTACCATTGTTGTGTACTCACAAATACTCAGAATTAATTTGCTCCTCTTTGTTTGTCTATATAAAGAAAACCATCGCGGAAACTCTTTCTGCCAAATTTGCCTCCCGTTGTCGAAAATATTTATAAAAAAAAAATAATTAACAAAATTTATGAGGAATTGATTTTCAAAGAGCTGTCAATGATTTGCATGTGTCCTATAAATTATGTAAAATGGTGTAATACGATATTGTCATACCTGAATAAAAAATATATTAAAAAAACATCAATCGGTGTCCATAATCGAATGACCTATTTCGTATGACAGAACCAATTCCAAATGTGTCTTCAAATGGACTTTTACCGTCCAATGACGGTAAATGGCCGTTACATGTTATAGTGTGTTCGTGTCGGTCCATGAATGGGGTGCAACATCTTCTAATGAACAATAACTGTCAAACCGAACATTATATTCTGGCAAACGACTTGGTCATTTTCTTGTAAATAACAAAACGGATTTGATGATATAAAAATAACGTTGTTTTTCAGTGATCATTGAAATATGTTGATCTATCATCTCTATCTAAAATCTTTACAGATATTTTTACGTTTATATTCTTACACGGCTGCCTGGGTACTCGCTATGTGGGTGTATTGATAAAGTGTCAGACTATCAAAAAGTCATGCTTTTCTCCTTTGATACCATCTTTATAGCGATAGATTAGAATAACTATGCTACAAGGCTATGTATTATACATTTGGAACATTCAGGCTGAGATTTAATTCGCTTTTAGGGCGGGCGATTCATAATTTTATAACTAATCATAAATCTCCTCCAATGACACAGCTATTTCTTAGCCGGACTCCCTTAAATGTGGTGGGTGAACAAGCATGATTTCACTCCACGATACTAGACAGGTATGCATACAAACTTTCAGCTTTAACGTGAAATAATTCAAATATTAAGTAGACTGAACATTGAATAAAGCTGCGGTAAGCCTGTCTCGGATTTGCTTCATGAAATTGGTATATCATGTTTTGTATAGGTCATGTGGGTCTCAGCATTGTAGACACATACACATTACAAAAAGTGCCTAATACTAAATGTAGGTTCTACTTCCTTAATATCTGATGACAAGAGAGACGATTAGTACTTCGACATTCTCAACTACCCCTTTCTGGACAATAACTCGCGTGGTAGCACTAAACGCTTTTCAATATTGGTGATCAATATAATACACAGCGTAATCGTAACTGCTGTCTACTTCCGCCTAATCTGGGGCTATGGGCCGATTGAACATCGTGTAATACAATACCTTTATTGCGTTCATATGAACAAACAGAATTAGATCGCAACTGAGATACAAGATACCGTCGACAAGGATCATCACCAACACCGTGGTCTACCTTTACACCGACCAGGGTCAATCAGTGTAGCGCAGAATTTTTTATGCTCACACTTTTCTAATCATGGCTTTTCCACTATATCACAATACACCATGCAGCAGGCACAACTAAACATGAAATTTATCATGCGATAGACAGTGGTTGTTTCTTACGGTTGGGCAATTGTCCACCATGTGATAATTCACAGAAACAATTATTACAAGGATGAATGTCATATTCCTCTATCGGTGTATCAATCTTTGATGCACGTACATGTATACAATAGCGGAATTAGCAATGCGAGCTTCTCACTTCTTCATCTAATATTGATATTCTCTCTTCCATCAAACGTGGCTATCACATTGTACGATAGAATAGTAAAATCATTTCAGTCTATAAATCACGAAATCTCTCAAAGAACGCCACACTGCCTGATACTATAGATACAGACAACCGAATAATTAACCTTTACGTTAATTTTAACACAATTGTACCTGGCTGATTATCTAATGGAGGTTACGCTTTAATCGTCGTCAGGAAACGCTCATCGAATGTCAAACTATGGGTGTCTTTATATGACATCATGATTTGCCTTTGTCAGGCACCACAAATATCATCATACAATAAATTCTAAAACGAATTGCAGCTTAATACAACAATACCATACTCCCTCGTCGTACCACCTGTCTTCGATTATTCTTGGAAAGGAAAACGAGAAAAAATCGAGAAGACTATGATCTTTGGCATAGATTACGATTTGTTTTATTTAGTGGTCTGAAGCCTATAAGACACACTTGTTCCATGTAAACCGGTAAATATTATATTCGCTTAACTAGGGAGTGGAACATATTCTAAATATAGTCAAGATGTTTGCTTGACTGTCTCTTACAACCACAGTCCAAAACAACTGAATACTGAATGTCTGACGCCTATAGTTCTCCTCAGTATTGTAACTTCCTGGTTGATCGTTTACACGAACGTGCGGTGTTAACTCCTCCCACCAGGACTGTTTATCGTTCAGCTAAGTTGATATATCATCAATCACATAAGCGGAATGATTTTATGTAATAATAATACTACACACCAGAAACTGAGAACAAAGCTCTGACCTCTTTATTGGTTTGCAGCTGTTCACATTTTAGTGCAAACGCTAACTCTGGTTTCATACATGTAAGTAACGATGACAAAAGTACAACGGTGGCTGATTAAATCAGTTTATGTTACCCAGGAAGACATTACGCAGATAATAATAGAACTCCGGTATACTAACTTATTGATCCACTGATAATCACACACAAGTTAGTCCGAACAAAGAAAATGAAACGCAAGTGGGCAGTCTACATAATTCAACAAAGGTGTACATATTCGGGAGAGATATATTTTCTAGATGAGTGCAATTATCATGCTAATGCTAAACACAGGAAATTAAGCTATCACATTCTATAACCTGACAAATTTCATGACTTTCCACCAAAACTGTGGCATTATTGGGCGCCCAAATCAATATTCCTGACTTCCCAGTGGGCGTTGAGTGCCCTTTTCGAACCTCTATCTTCCATTATTTCTTTGTAGAGCCACACAGTTCACAGTGTGTAGTGTTTATTTAATGCCGGCGGTAAGGGCCGTGTGGTCATGCCATCCAAGTTGCCACATGAACAGGTACAATAAAAGCGAACCTGAGATACAACACATATCACGAATCGTTAGATTCTTGGTATGTGCTTTAGAATAGGTTAACCAGAAGACTATACTGTGAAGTCATGTGGCTCTGTCAGATTGTCGGCACCTCTCCTCACTTCTCCTATATGTGTTGTAATTTTTACCTGTATGTGGCGAGATTCTGCTGGTGGACGTTTCGTCCGCGAGGCTCGCCCCCTCTACAGACCTTTTGGTCTTCGATATATGTTGGCATTGAGGGAAGTTGATGCTGGGTCGACATCGGGCTTATAGACTAGTCTTTTGTGTTAAATGCCGTCATTTTCATCTGACGACGATAACAGCCCAGTGTACGAGTTGTCACAGCGAAACAGCTCACCAATTACCAATATACGAGTTGTCAGAGCATTTCCATCATAGCTTTCTAGATTTGTATCTAATACCGCTTATGCCGGTGCTAGGGGCCGTGTGGTCATGTCATCCAAGTTGCCACATGAACAGGTGCAAACAAAGCGTACCGGAGATACAACACATATCATATCGTTAGATTCTTGGTATGTGCTTTAGAATAGTTTAACCCGAAGACTATACTGTGGAGTCATGTGGCTATGTCAGTATGTCGGCACCTCTTCCCTCTTCCCGTATATGTGTTGTAATTTTTACCTGTATATGGCGAGATTCTGCTGGTGGACGTTTCGTCCCCGAGGCCCGCCGCTTGTGCAGACAATAAATTAGTACTGTGATATATTGACTCTTTGAAATCACCAACAAGAAAAGAACAAGAAAGGGCCTAGGAAGTTCTTTGAAAGTGTGTGTGTGTGGGGGGATCACAATTGTAAAAAATGTAACTATCCGAGGCCCTTCACCGGAATTTTTTTTAAATGTTAGGCTTTATTTCCTACAATGCACCACATTTTGAACACTTGTTTGACGTACTTTTCCTCACTATAACTTTACGGTAGATTATACAGTTTGGGAATTCAAAAGACAGTTTGCTCTTCGGGAACAGCTCAAACAAGCTATATGTACCCGTGCAAAATAGGAAAAAAATCCATGATAGTTGATTTATTAAATCCACAATACACCTGGCGTTGAGAGTATCACTCCTCCTGCAGCGTTCATGTCCAAAAAGTGGTTGTTTGGTAGTGGGGGCCAGTGCCTTCCCCATCTTTCCTAAGTCACTGAATATGAAATAGTCTTGTCTCGATCAAGAGAAAGTTTTCGGCCGGTTCTATTTTGAATCTGCTAGGATAAAATCCAGTGTTCGTTAGTAAATATATTGCCTTTTGTCAGCCCGCAAAAAGCATTGACTGGGTGCCAATCAAAAGCTAACTAGACTATATATATTACTAACCCGTTCGACAAGAGATAGGTCTTGTCTAGGTTGAAATAAAACTTTCATTCCGTACAATTTAGCCTCTACGTGAACGATAAATAGCAGTGCTAAATAACAACTAGGTTGCCCCTTGCTAGACGACTCAAATAGATTATCGGTGCCATAATTATTTCGTATTATTTGAACTCGTTAATTTTTGTCTCATTTTGGTCAAAATTTCGCCTCACGCTATTCAGGTTCTACTCAGCCGATAAAATAGTAAATGTCTTGCCACTTGACATTCATTCAAAAAGGCAGCGTGGTTCGTCGTCGGGTAGATGTATCCATGTATTAGTAGTCCATAAACTTTTTTTTTTTCAGGATAAAGAAATATTTTTCAAGCACTTAACCGAAAATATCGTGCCTTTGTCCAGAAATAAGTGTACCCAGTGCCATTAATAATTGCTAATTAGCAAACATATTGCCTGTTTTCAGGGCTCCGAGAAAACTAGCTAGGATCCGTTCAGAAGCTAAATAAACTGACAAGCTCAATTTGTAATTGTCGTCAGTTTACTCACTAGGTACAAAACTTTAACCTTGTGGTATTTAGAATCTACTTATCTGATAACTTACAGTCTTAATTAGGGAATATACTGTCTCTTGGTAGTCCTCGAAGACGGTGGTATATCAGTACCTTTTAGTATCAGTGGACCGGTAGTAATAGTTGGTGGACATACGTCTTTCTGGTTAGTGCCCCAACCAAGAAGACATCATTCATTATGTCTTTCTTTTATGCAGAGCCAATGGAATGTACAGTGAAAAACGTTATATTGTCGATTTGTCTTGCCGGGTGGGTCAGCGCACTTTCATCATATCAACTTTGAGCTAACCAAATTTTGTAAACAAGGTTTTCTTGAAAGTTCAACTTATTGCCTTTACAATAACACTTGTTTGCACTTTGGACAGGTGGGGGGGGGGGAGGGGTTAAGTTATATTGCGTTTCAATCTGGTTCCGTCTAACCTACACTATTGTATCTTAAACAATGGGGGTATGGTAAATAATTTTCCCAGTCTACTATTTCATCAAATTGTAACACATGTTAGTATAATTGGATGCATGGTCAGCCAAATGAACACCATGTTTTGGAACCTGGTTGATATAATGTGGCAATTGAAGTACGATAAAATATAAAAATGTAAAAACATATTGGAACTACTTCGGGCTGGTTTACATAGTATTCTGTACAAAGGGTAGCTCCACCATTGAAGCAATTTAGGTCCACAAATATATTTTTGCCACCAAATCATCGACTGAGGTCGGATCTGCGGCATTTATCATTCCTCGTTTTACCTTTTCAACAGTTTCAAGTTATTCCGGGTAAATAACCTAATATTTCGGACTACCTTGAGTCAGTTTTGAACTTTACTGGGAGAAGCACCAAGGGTAAACTCAAAATGGTGACCGTCCTCTCTCATCCGAATTTAGTGTGCCTCTTTCCTACTCCAAATCAGATTTTTCTCATGACTGAACTCATTCATATCAGAGTCAGTCATGTCAGACTCAGTACGAGTCAATTTCCATAACATTACAACAGGGAAAACTTCAAAATATCGGTCGTAAGAGGTAATCTGTTATTCACGTTTCTCTTCAGATTTCGGCACATTTTCACCTTAACAAATAAAAAGCTAAGATCAGCCCTGAAGATTCACCCGATATGCTGTTATCTTTTCTTTTTATTATGGTCATTTTTCCTCTCGAAGCACACTTTCCTCCTAATCGAGTTGCTTAACGCCACAGCTTTTCGTACTCATTTTGAGATTATATTACATTTTGGTAATCCAAAAAAGCAGCCACGCTGGTGTTTATATCTCAAAAGAAGTAAATGACTGAATAAACAATTGTCACATATTTCGACATCATAGTTGCTTTGCACAGCCTTCTGTTTGAGGCATGATTTGCAAATTGCATTTTTTGTAGTTTTTTTTTATTTCTACGTGTTTGTGCTTGCTTTTTCTCATTTTCTACCATATACCTCTGAGAATGAATATTTTTTTTAGTGGTGATGGGCAACATCCTCCAGTCGATCTGAAACAATGCCACGAAATGACGAGTAGGTGGACATGTTGGGTGTGACAAAGGAAACATTCTCCTAGTCCATAACCGTAGTCATACACTTTGGGAATTTCTAAAATTATATCACGCCAAGCAGTACACTTGGTTATGTTGCAATGTAGTCACATTATGTACAATATATATGAAAGCACTCCTATACGATCATTGCCATATGCAGTAGAGAGATCGTAGGAGATACAGCGTGTTGTAACGAATGCAGTAGAGTAATTAATGACAATTGCAAATGTGTGAGAGAGATTTATCGTCGCGCTCAGCAAAACCTGCAAATGTCTCGACGATGCTTTGACGATATATGTTGACAACGCCACCTTTGGTAACATCTAGTACTTCAGTGAGGTATTGAATGGGTTTCATAGAGACAAATCAAATACAAAACAGATATTCTGGAAACCCACTTTCTTTGCGTATATAATAAATGTTCTAAATATATTCTAAAATGTACTAAAAATATCTCAATAGAAATAAATCAGCTATGAAGTCACACGCATGAACTAAATGATTTTTGTTTTGAGTTAAATCATGACATTCAGAAAACTATGTTTAGAGCAAACTATATGTTACTCTCATGGTGTTCCTCTTTCTATTACAGAATTGTGTTCAAGGAACAGTATGTCGAAAGTGATCAAAACGAGAGTACTTCTGCGAATAATTTTAGCAGTCATTCTAATACTAGCAGCCCCATAGGCAGCCATATACAAGACAAGGTACCCTCCATGATGATGTTAACACTAGCACGTGTGTGATCAAGGAAAATATCGGGGGTTACTGACAAGACAAGGTACACTCCATGATGATGTTAACACTACCACGTGTGCGATCAAGGAAACTATCGGGGGTTACTGACAAGACAAGGTACCCTCCATGATGATGTTAACACTACTACGTGTGTGATCAAGGAAAATATCGGGGGTTACTGACAAGAAAAGGTACCCTCCACTATGATGTTAACACTACCACGTGTGTGATCAAGGAAAATATCGGGTGTTACTGACAAGACAAGGTACCCTCCACGATGATGTTAACACTACCACGTGTGTGATCAAGGAAAATATCGGGGGTTACTGACAAGACAAGGTACCCTCCACTATGATGTTAACACTAGCACGTGTGTGCTCAAGGAAAATATCGGGGGTTACTGACAGGACAAGGTACCCTCCACGATGGTATTAACAGTACCACGTGTGTGATCAAGGAAATATATCGGGGGTTACTGACAAGACAAGGTACCCTCCACGATGATGTTAACATTACCACGTGTGTGATCAAGGAAAATATCGGGGGTTACTGACAAGACAAGGTACCCTCCACGATGATGTTAACATTACCACGTGTGTGATCAAGGAAAATATCGGGGGTTACTGACAGGACCAGGTACCCTCCACGATGATGTTAACATTACCACGTGTGTGATCAAGGAAAATATCGGGGGTTACTGACAAGACAAGGTACCCTCCACGATGAATGTTTCATTCCAATAGCTTGCTTCGTTGCATTCCATGGTTTGAAAGTCTATAAACTTAGGGAGACATTGGTCAACTCCGAGAACGAAACTCTGAGAAAATACTGTTTCTTGCCCATGAATTCATTTTTGATGATTGCCTACACATTCAAAATCCAAATGTCGAAATCGGAGTTTGCAACTGGGCGTCCCACAGGAGGTTTGGTTTTCCTTATTAGAGCCATCATCCCTTTCTTGTATTTCTTCAGTTCACCAACTGCGAGAAAACGTGCGTTTTCCTTCGATTCAAAGTCAAGAATTTATATTAATTGTTCAACAATGGGTCTCTTTTCAAAAATGTCGAACAGCACATATCCATTGTTCTGTTAAAGACAGCCTTCTCTGTCAAGACGCAGGTTTGTGAGCCAATTCCATATTTTCAAAAATTATCAATTTGACTTTATAGTGGATTACAATTACAACACATATAAGGGAAGTGGGAAGAGGTGCCGACATACTGACTGCGTCACATGACTTCACGGAATAGTCTTCTGGTAAACCTATTCTAAAGCACATACCAAGAATCTAACGATTCATGTATGTGTTGTATCTCAGGTACGCTTTTATTGTACCTGTTCATGTGGCAACTTGGATGATATGACCACACGGCCTCTAGTACCGGCATAAGCGGTATTAGATACAAATCTAGAGAGCTATGGTGGAAATGCTCTGACAACTCGTATACTGGTAATTGGTGAGCTTTTTCGCTGTGACAACTCGTACATTGGAGATTGGTGAGCTGTATCATCGTCAGATGTAAATCAGGCCCCACTGAATAGTTTTCTTACCCCTTGAGCTAGGTGGATGAAACTTATCACAGTATACCCTTGTGACAAGCTCTAGTAGGAAATGAAAAAAATCCAAGATGGCGGCGAAGATCACGTCACAGTGACGTCACGTTAAAAAAAAACACATTTCTGGACTATTTTTCTTCCAGATTTTTCGGTTTTTTTATTTATGTGTTTACTTCACAAAAACTGCATGACTGATTAGTAAATAATAATCTGATGTGAAATAAAATAGCTTGTGCCCATTTTTACGCGAAGAAAAGCGGGAATTTTGAAGAAAAATTGCGAAAACAGCACTTTTCTGAAAGCCTATACGGTCGCCATTTTTAATTTACTGATGATTCTCAGTAATTTACGCAAATAGGCTCAAAATATAAAATCATACTAACATGATAAACTACAAAGTCCCGAAGTATCGCCTGTTAATTTTGTGTCGTTCCGGAGATAGGTTAGAAAGTTTGGCATGGAGGGCCATAATGCCCCCCCCCCCCACATCCATGCCTGGTATGATCCTGGATACACGACGTCTAATCAAACAGCCGAGCACAGAACTTCTCATTTCTTAAATTGTCTGTGGACAATATGTCCGTTGTGCTAATTATAATGCCTGGAATCACGTTGAAAATAATAGTGACCTGATGTTTAAGTTGATGTTGCACTCTTTGAGTCCAGAAATCAACCAACAGAGAGAATGAACATAAGAAATACTCCCTCGGGTGTTACGTTTGTATTAAGCAAAAGTTTAAAGTTTTATATTGTTAACGCTCATAGTCAAAAGTATCACAAAACAATGTCGACTGACATTTGAAATAGCCGGGGCTTCCTGTTTTGAGTTTTCGTATACATTTAGCATGGATTTTCAATATATCTCAAATATGACACATATCTGCCGTGTTATTACATCGAAATATTATTTTGGTTCAGCGTATCATATTTTAGATATTCCATAATTGAAAATCCCTGCTAAAATATATACTGAAAAGCCAAACGCAGACGAAAGCCCCATTTCAAGCGTGCGTTGACGCTGCATTATCTGCGTTATCTGTGAGAGTCTACAGTATACATCTTGGATATTTTGTCTGTACGGAGACGGCTTTTTGTGTAGAATTTAAAAAAACAAACATTTTAAACTTTACTAACTTAACACTTAAGGAAGCTTTTCGTATGTTTACGTTACTACTCCTCACCGATTAAATTACTTCGCTAATGCCTATAATACCATGCATTAAATAACATAATAAAATAATTTTCAAGCAGCATAAATTATGTTATCTCCGCAGCTGAAGTTTACATGAATGTTTAGATGTTGGTTCAAGTGTTCTTTGAAGGCGACTCGTTTCGTTAAAGTTTATAAGGACTCTTCAGGTAAAATGGAAATAAATAATGGCATGTCACCTTGAATTCATCCAAACGTGGACCGAGAAGTTGTATTCCAACATATTTGTGTTTGTACATCTCCTTAAAACATACGTAGTCACCAAAGGTAGTCTTGGTTGGTACCGCACGACACCACCACAAATTGTGGTTTGTTGATTCTGTTGTGAAGAACGCTTTGTGTTTTTTTTTGCTGTCGCCAAATGTGTAACCATGCTATCCATGTGATGTGGTGTGACATACAATACAGTGCATGGAAGTGGGCGATGATATTCTAGGCACAATGGATAGCTCTAAAGAACATTGATCGTGTGGCATATCTATGTTGCTAGAAATGTGCACGCTTGCAAGAAAATTCCTATCAACTCCAACGTTGAACTTCCAAAGGCAATCCATAGCGGCCGAAATTATAATGGCGGCCCCATCATTCTGCTACGTTATATTACTAGCTACAAACAGAGAGAGAGAGAGAGAGAGAGAGAGAGAGATTAGATTTAGCGTCGAATTCAGCGCTGAGCTACAACCATCCTCCTATTTTCAGATTTATGCTATGTTCGGCCATCAAACAAGCCCACAATCAAATGGTATGCATTTAAATATAATTTGTTTGGTTTATCATGTATGCTGATTGCCATCTCAAAATTCTTCAAAATCGCTACATTGCTGTATTTGAAACAAATGTTAATCTTCAGTCTCGCAGCTGATGTGTTTCTTTATTTGATATTGATTTCTGGTAAACATGTCAAGTGGATACTTGGTAGGGGTAAATGATAATCTACGAATGGGACTGGTTGACCTAGCCTGAGTAGAATTGGTGACATTTCGTTTAACCGACTGTTGCTGAAATCCAGTTCAGCTGATCTCTCTGAACCCGAACTCATGTTCGGTTTGAGTATCAGCGATAAACTGTTGTCTAGGAAATGTCCGAACTGTAGCTGGACGAGGACAATTCACACTGATCTAATGAAACGCGAAGATCACTTAACGAGCTGCACAAAACGAAGCATTTTTCTCAATTTGTTTCGAACAGACTTATAAACTTGGTTCAATCCGAAAAGGTTATCAAATGTTCCATTAGGATGATAGGACAAGATAGCTGATATCATATGGAATCCTTTTACACGCCCATCTGTCAAAGATAGCGGATAATATGATTGGGAAAGGTGGAGGATGCCAATCGACTTACTCGAAAACGTTTTATTGTCGACCAAAGAGATGTCGTTCCCTCTTCAATCAGAAATGCTAAACTCACATGTAGGTGAAAACAAAGGATCACCCTATATGTTGGTGTGACTTAGGTTAACATTACCCAGGTACTTGTAGTTGATGAGCATTTCCGTCGATATGACAGTTAGGACATTAAAAGTCTCATCAATCTCAACTCCGTAAATAAGGAAATAATTGTCAGGCTAAGCTATTTCGTATTCGTAATTGGTTTCAGACCACAGTGTTTTATTCGAAACCAACATAATTCCATCAATGCGTCAGGCTTCAGATAATCCAGGTAACAAACGTATGAGAACAGTCAGGCCGTCCAAAATACAGCCCGGAAAGGCTCGTCCGTCTTGGAATGTCAATGCGGACATTGTTAAATATCTTTGTATCTTGTTCTGCCTGACCAATACATCATAATACAGATCGAATGGTCGAATATGAATAAGAGCTAGCTGGCGGATTGTTGAGCTGGAAAACGCTTCAGACGATAACGTTACCTTGAGACTATCCATCGTTAGTACATGATTGGTGTCCATTACGAGAGCAATACTGAGTGTTGACCTGAGAATTTGAGCTGAAATAAAGCAGGTAGGACAGGACAAAACAGACCTGCACTGTTGCATAAAATAACCTGATATTACATCGCTGTCCACTAGAGAAACGATTCTCTGTTAGCAATGTCCGAATAAATAGTCCGTTGTCAAAGTACCGTTTATCTTCGACTCTCAGGTTTTGAAGGGTGAACAGCTTGCAGGAGTATTGGAGAGGGATTTCGAAGAACAGACTTGTGTCAAACCATTTACCTTGTGTTGGAAAACAAAGATCTGTTTAATATCTCAGTTCGCTGTCCCGAAGATCTAGGTTACATACGAAAGTACAATACAGCAAAAAACTTGCTGTACACTCTTAGAAATATATATTCTACGTGGTTAGATCTTTTAGTTTATACATGGAACCAAATTTGATTCTGTGTGGAGCAAAGTTCTTTGCGTTGTGTCGAACATAAGATTTTGGTTCCACCTATGTATCAGAGGTCTACCTATAACCAAATTTGGTTCTTTATCAGAGAAGAAATAAAATAAAGAACCGCAATCTAACCTACGACACAATGCAAAGAGCCCATTTTGGTTTCGCACCGATTTCTTTTTATTTCAGGTTACCCACAGTAACCTCAATACTGTCCTGACAAAGTTTCATGATATTTTGACCCAAACTGTTGCGGTACGGTCAAGACAAACAAAAACCAACAGAGGCGGTTAATAATATTGTAGTAAGATTAGCAAATTGTGTATCAGAAGAGCTAAAGTGGATGGATTGCAAGGTTTCTGAGAATCAGAATCAAGAAACAAAGCAGGTTTGCAAGATTTGACATACGTTGCCATCTTCCTCACCGAATTTCTGCCCCGTAGGGCAGTACATATTATTTTTGAAGCATGATACCTGAATTATCAAACCAGATCGGTTCTCAGCTGAAAAAGATCGGTTCATACTCCATTTAAGAACAACGAGACAATGTATACAATAACCAAATCTGGGGACAACAATGTGTCTAGACTTTTGCCTTTTCATCTAGAACCATAGCAGTGAGGATTACTTAATGCGTGATTTGACCACATTTATCCTCTTTTGGGCCATTTTTCTCCCGTGATTTATTTTATCGTTTTGAAAACCTAACTGATGTAAAACCGAAACGACAGACGGAAGAATAACAGGTAACATATGACCGTATATTATTTACCAAATTCCTGAACCCTACTGTTGTTTGTAAGGATGCCAACCTCGCTACATTCGACGAGTGGCCTTTGCATAATATTTTGATTGAACCGGTTGTAAACTTTTACCCAAAAAGTTGAGCGGACTTGATATTTCCGACATAGGTCACCAGTCTAAATCTCAATGGCTTACTTCGGATATTCATGGGCTACTCTTTCTTGGCAAGGCGATTATCCTACCACATCTATACAATATCTGTATCTGAGCGGGATATCAATGGATACATCCATAATTGTACATGTACAATATAAATACAGTCTGAAAATCAGTCAATGAGATCGTTTTACTTTTTGTCAACTTACGCAGTTCTGTGTTTCCGCCACCGCTGCATGTTCACGGCAAAAAAAAATATTTTCTAACCTTTTTCTCGCATTTTCTTAAAATTGCTTTTGTCCAACAAATTACATTTAAGACAGTAAATTTGATCGGAATGCAATCAAGTGTAACCGGATAATAGTGATATCTTTCGAAAAACTTCTCGAAATAGGTCGAATCTATTTTTTCTCTTCCAAGAAAAGATAAGTAATTATTTCTTCGAAAATTGGGAAATATTAAGAATATTTAAAACTGAGTCTCCCATTTCTTATGCTTATCCCATTTTGAATTTTGTTGGATGAGAATAAATGTTTTGATCAATTTGAAGAAAATGTACAGTTTTGTTTAATGTTGAAGAGCAAACAAAATGTACTGCAATACATCCACATTTGCGTAGTAAAATTCGTGTATTCTTAAAAAAGGAAAAGTATATTTTCTTAAGCAAATTTTTTTAAAGAAAAACGTTAGAAATATATTTCTCCTCGTATTTAATGAACTGACGAGTCAAGATTATCGATACAAACATCTGGCCGTCGTCCGTCAGAGAATTTCTGTCCATCAGATTCATGTAACAGCATTAACACCAAACTTAAAACAAAAATCAATACAATCCAACATAGGCTAGTTTCTGTAAGGAAGAAGCGGCCATCGTTTCAATGATGCCGACAAATCATCAAGCTGTATCGCTGATCAGTTTTCATCTCAGAATCACGTGCTACTCCGCCCAGCAAACACACACATTAACATCAGCCATGTCAATACGTTAGTGTCTTCATTCATAAATATAGCCGACTAACTCGTACATGTATATCTCGCGTGCAGACATTATGAATCCGCACGAATAACTGCACGAGTTAATTAATTGAACTGACAATAAATCTAATTGCTCGTGCTGTGACTAATGTTTAGAAGCTCGTCGAAAGCACAGTGAATAAATACGTGTATTAGTCGGTTAATATGCACCTGACAAGGTTACCGGATCAGTAAATCCCCACACCTGTTCGTCGTCATGGAGACAAAGCTGTACTGCAGTGTTATATTTGTTTAGACGTATTATAAAGATAACTTCCATTACAAGCTCGTTTCGATTACTTCTCAAATAACGACAGCAATGTCTAGTGAGAGAAGGTTCTCTATGCACTTAGCTAAGACAGTATCAAATGCGGGTAGCATCATATTCCTGAGATGGGTTCTAATATATTTCAAAGCATTATGATCATATATTTTAATGTGTATCTGACCGTAGCTAACTATTAGATACCTGGTGATGACGAAGCACGTCTAACGTTGCCACTATACTGTGCCAAACCCCTCCAGATGAGCTGTACGTATGGGCTACTCGAAACAGAGAAGAAATGAACTATGCTGCAAATGAGAAAATAGCAGCTTTTGAAGCAGACTTTATTGGAGAAAAACAAGAGTGCTGAGGGAAAGTTCTCTATTTTATATGAAAACATATTCACTCCACGCGCTACTCAGTTCCTAAACCGCTTGACACGTTGTTAATGAATATACCAGACCCAGCCAAACTAAGATGAGCTGAACCAATACAAAGGGAAACTGCGGAAGGGAATGATATTTACATTGCTGAATCACAGACACTTCTGAACGGGTTCGAACGTATAATTTCGTTGTTAATCGGACACACAAGAGAATTCAAAATTTAAGGAATGGGTTTGAATGTATAAGTTCATGGTTGACAATATCCACCCTGCCAAGAAAGAGAATCCAATATTCAAGGTATATACGTGCGTCTATATCTGTTTTAATAATCAACGTCAGCCCGATTTTACAGACCAGATTGCATCTGTTCATCAATCTTATCATGAAAAGACGACTGAAAATGTCAAAATTTGAATGTAAAACCTGCCTTTAAGCATTCGCAGGAGGAACAGTTATATTCACCATTTACCACGAAATATCCTGAATATGACAGGGAAGAGCTTGTCGACATTGACCCATACGAGATCGTGAATAATCTGAGCAGTCATTCCAACAATACCAAACTCAACAGCCAAACAGAATACATTCCCATCGGCCTCAACATTTTTATCAATATCGTGTGTTGCATTGGTATAACTGGGAATTTGTTTCTTATCCTGACCATTTTACGACGTAAAAGTCTACGGATGTCCCCTACATATAATATATATTGTTAAATCTGGTGTTAGCGAACGCATGTGTGTGTTCGAGCTGGTATTTGGTATTTATATCCGACATTCCGTATGCGATTTGCAAACTGTACTTTATCAACATATATTCGACGACCGGACTCAGTGCTTATCACTTGGCTCTGTTTTCTTTGGTACGTTACCTGACTCTTTTAAAGCCGTTCTTTGCCAGACGTCATTTGGCAGCCAAGAAGGTGGGGTGGTTATGTGTTATTCTATGGATTCTATTGTATGCGTACAATTCAACAGCATTGCTCTGGACAGGACGAGGTAC
Organism: Hanleya hanleyi; assembly: GCA_036873755.1. Lineage (NCBI taxonomy): Eukaryota > Metazoa > Mollusca > Polyplacophora > Lepidopleurida > Hanleyidae > Hanleya > Hanleya hanleyi. The sequence continues at coordinate 13,611 of JAVTVY010030837.1, read as the reverse complement.
TTCAGAAATAATGCCACCGAGACTTCGTGTATCATAAAGAATGATAGCGGAGTTTAAGTCATCACGTATTGCATTCTCTGTTTCTTCTTCCCTCTGATTGTCATCGTTACATTCCATGGAATTAAAGTCTATAAGCTTGGCAAGAGATTGGTCAACTCTGAGAACGAAACTCCGACAAAAATTGTTTCTGGACGAGCTGTGTTGGCAATAACGTCAATCTTTGTTTTATCCTGGACACCCTCGAATATCTTCGCGATGATTGTCTTTACGTTCCGTGTCCAACTATCGCCGTCGGATTTTGCCATTGGGAGTCTCACAATAGGCCTGGTTTTCCTTAATAGTGCCATCAACCCCTTCTTGTATTTTTTCATGTCACCAGCTGTGAGAAAACTTGCGGTTTCGTTCGATTCCAATCCGAGTATTTCTGTGAATTGTTTACCAATGAATGTTTTTCACATATCGAACAGTAATGAATCACAGAGATGAACCGGTAATCTAAAAGAAACGTGACTATATATATAATTTGTACGGAAATATTTCCCATGATTTAGGTTTTAAAGCTATCAGCTATTGGTTAGACCATTATCCAAACCAAAATGATGACCGTTTCACGAAAGAATTCATTTTATCTGCAATCAAACTGATATTGGAAAACAACACATTTGAATTTGGTGACATTACCGCCAGCTCCTAGGTACAGCATTGGGCACGAAGTTTGCACCCACATACGCAACTTTGGTATTAGGATACTCAGAAAGGAAACTATCAGACCGACTGGAAAATCATTTCGACACTGACGTAAAAGAAACAATTGAATCATCTTTTAAACGATTTTTGGATGACTGTTTCATCATCTGGAATAACCGCTTTGGTGACTTGAATACATTCCATGACCTTTTGAATCAGTTGAATCCAAACATTAAATTCACTAGAGAAAGTAGTGTAGATCAAATCTCATTCCTTGATGTTTTGTTAAAAAGAGAAGGCAAGAAACTCATAACCGATATATTCTACAAAGCAACCGTCACAAAACAGTATTTGTCTTATACCTCATGCCATCCTCGTCAAACAAAGAACGAGGTACCTTTCACACTTGCGAGGAGAATAAGCACTATTGTTTCTGAGAGCGACCTACGTATTGAACGCTTGAATGAACTCAAACTGTTCTTGAAAGCGAGAAATTATCCAGGGGGTGTTGTAAACAAATGCATTGACAAAGCACTGTCTATTGATATACAGGACTTGAGAAAATCGACAGTAGACAGCCCACATCAAAATTTAATCACTGTTATCAACACTTTCAATCCCAATAATGTCAATTCTTTCCCCTGTTATTAAGGATAATCTTAACCTACTTGAATCAAACGAAGGACACAGGAAAGCTTTTGATATAAACGGAAAACGACAGGCACTCAATCTTAAAAAAACTTCTGACAAATTGACACCTAATAATCAAACGTAATCAGTATCTAAATGTGGAAAAACCGACATGCAAGTGCTGTACAAACATTATTGCTAGGCGTATTTTTCTGTTTCGCCATACGAATACAAATTTCAAAGTCAATAGCAGTATGAGCCGCAATTCTCAAAATTTACTGTATGTTATTGCATGCAATGGATGTGACAAAACATACATTGGCGAAACGTGGGATGTACTCAGAAATAGAGTAAGAGTTCATCGACAACAGATCAACACACCTTCATTAAGGCATTTTAAGGTTAGCATACATATTGCAGAATGTGCTAGTGATCTTGAAACGAAATTTAGTATTTTTCCGTTTTATAAAATGAAATTCGATGATATAGACGAGCAGCCGCGACCCTGTTTTGGAGAATAAAATGCACCCCCCCCCCCCCCCCGCCGTACACAGAGGCAAACTATATATCATTTCAAAGCTTACACTCTCTTCTTTCAGATTAGGTAGGATGTGGTAGTGAAGACTATTGCCGTTTGCTAGAAAAATTAGGAAATACAAGAACCATTGGATTGCATCTATCTACTTTTAAAATGGGGGTATACGTATTAAAATGACTATATCTTCACTCGTACAAGGCATAGGAAAAAATGGTTGATGTCAATTGAGTACTTTGACGGCATTGACCTGTGACGTCACAGAGGGGCCATCACCAAACTACAATTAAATTGAGTCAAACGCACTAAAAACCATGTTAATAGTTTTTTTGTGCGTGAAATACTTCTTTGTTAAATGGCCAAAATGGTTCTAATTACAAGCGTCTAGTCCGTCATTCATAATCCAGCCGTCGTCCATTAGAGAATATCCGCGTCCATAATCCAAAGACCTATTCCATTTCCATATAACAGTATTAGCACCAAATTCAAAAAGACAAAGTATACATAAACATAGGCTTGTTTCCTGCAAGAGAGAAGCGGTCAACAATTTTCAATGATGCCGGCAAGACATCATGATGTTCCAAAATATCAAATCCGTATCGCTGATCAGTATTCTTAATCCATAATATTCGTTATAGAGTCGTCATCTAAAATGATGTACCTCAGCCACGCTTTGATTGTGACTGTTCATATGAGTACCATGAGGATCTTGAAGTACATGGGCTCATACGGCCCCTAGCCCCGGGTTTAGCGGAATTAGACACATGTTACGAAACGTAGCGCCATAGATCTTGCACGCTACGTTCGTATTTTGCTATCAGCACGCGATATGTATCGCCAAATTTGAGAAACTTTGAGTGGAGGCGCTTGGTGAAATAGCCCTGTTTTATAAGTTTCTGCAACAATGTTTTGTGACGTTGATTAAAATCATCACATCTAACACAGGATCTAGCAAATGCTACTAAGCGAGATATATATACGCCATATGCAGGTCCCACTGGAATATTACTATCCAGAAAGGGATAGTTTACGATGTCGAAATTGTAATCATCTCTTTTGTCATAAAGTCGACGAGAGAGAATGCCCGCTTCATTTTTATAGAGATAGAGATCTAAATAAGATGTGCCTGTAGGGGCTATCTGTAGTTTCCTTCAAATCCAGTGAAGGTGGATATATATCCTTCACTGCGTCATTTATATAGCGATTATCCACAGCGAGAAGATCGTCTATATAGCGTTTGGTGAATGTGAAGGAACGGGCTTTGAGTGGATCGGTTTTTGAAAGCGCCAGCATATAGTCATATTCATAAGAGAACAGATACAGGTCAGCCAACAGGGGTGCACAATTAGTACCCATTGGAATACCTTTATGCTGCTGATATATTGTGCTGCCAAATTTCACATAGATATTTTTAATGAGAAATTCAAGCAACTCTATAAACAAAGAAACATCCCATGAATGATATCTCTTGTATGTAGTCGAGCTAAAGAATGCTTTATGGCTTCCGACATTAATATATCTACGATCAGTTTTCTTGAACACAGATACTATTAATGAACTTAGACGGTCAATAAGGTCCTGATGAGGGATTGTAGTATAGAGAGTCGAGAAATCCCATGTGGATACATGTCTGTACGGTATGTGACCTTTAGCATCAAGTTCTTCCGTAAGACATTTTGAGTTTTTCAATATCCACATACATTCAACGCCAGAGTTCTTAGAAATAGTGGCGCAATACCTTTCCCAAAATGCTTTTACCTCCTGAAGGGCCCTCGTCAATAGGGTTGAAAGAAGCTTGGTGGTGCAGCTTCTAGAACCAGCTATGAATCTAGCTTTGTATGGTGATTTATGCATTTTGGGAGTCCAGTATATTTTTGGTATGTCGCTATGATTGGTTGGAAGACAAATGTCGAATTTAGTCATCGGTCAAATACTTCGGCAAAGATTTGGTGCGATTACCTTTTGAATCCTCAATTTAATGAGCGTCATGCACCATGGTATATTGGGTAAAAAACACTAACTACTGCATTAGGGGACGGGTTTCTCGGATGTCAGCCACCAAAAATAAATTAGTACCGTGATTTATACATTCAGAGCCATTTGACGTCGTAGCTGTTTATTGTTTGTCAAACGTACAAATTAGTTTACAATTATAATAGGGGATCGTTTCAAAATATCCACAAAACATACGGGAAGACGCAGAGTGGCACAAAATTACAAAATTGGCGAAGAGTGATGTGAGCATCAGTTTTTACATGAATTATTTATCTAATTTTCTGACGGCATTAAATAGATCACTGCAATACAAGAACTCGTTTATAAACATACCCACTCTCCTGGTATTTCCCGACCCCACAACAGCCTGAGTACGGGAGTTTTATTATAACATCACTATATTAGACGAGCGGCGTTTTGCAAAAAAACGCCTCATTTTAGGAGTAAAATGCACCCCCTCCTCCGTACACACGGCCACAGCCTATGTCATTTGAAAGCTTATTTAATGTACCTTTTTGTTAGACCGGATGTGGTCTTGAAATATTTTGCCGTAAGGTAACAAATGCACTCAAACGAACCAGTATCGAGTCTTATCGTCACGAAAAAAGAAAGGGTGTGGGGTTGCTTCAGTGTTAATAACTTTATTCATTTTACACCAATGTACAGTAGTGAGGTAGCAATTTTCTCTTCATTAAACAGGGAATCGATTGATAACAGTTTTGTTAAGCTATCTTGCATCATGACGTCACTCGGGCGTCCTCTCCAAATTCCCAATGAAATATTTTCTAAATACACAATTATGGTTTCTTTACACATTAAAATTGTCACATCAACAGTATGTTCTTCGAAACCTATTTGTAGGGTTTTAATATCACAAAGAAAAATGCCCACAAACATACCCACTATACAGATATGTTCTGATTCCACTATATGTATTCATGTACCTCAAAGCAGTTGTGTCGGATATTTTGGGGAGTATATCCCAAGCATACCTCTCAACAAGGGTCAAGCTTAATCATCAATACAATTAATATTAATGATATATAATCTCCAATATTATGATCTCGCTTGTCCGCACATATGTGCTGCTATACAGTATTATTAGGGTTTGTTGATAGTGTCAGGGCTGAATACTCGCTTCTAGTGATGTTTCTCCTGTAGCGCTGTTTAATAGCACTGTTTCTTCCCTATTGTCGTTTGTAGTTTCCAAGATCCATAAGGTCAAGTTCTGTACAGAATTATTACTATTTTTCACCAAATGTATCAGGACAGAGTTCGCCCTTCTGGAGTTCTGTAGGTATTGACATATATCAATCTCAATTCGAGATTCATTTGCTTTGATCCATTTCATATGTATGCTGTTTCGTTCAATGTCTTTAATGAACTTGTAAAAAGGGCTATATTATCAAGCGCCTCCACTCGAATTTTCTCAAATTTGATGATATATATCGCAGGCTAATAGCAAAATACGAGCGTAGCGTGCAAGATCTATGGCGGTACATTTCGTAACTTGTGTCTAATTCGGCTTAATCCGGGGCTAAGGGCCGTATGAGCCTGTGTATTTCAATATCCTCATAGTTTCCATATCAACAGGCATAATCAAAACGTGACTGAGATAAATCATACTCTAGATAACGACTTTACAACGTATATCATATGGATTAATAATACTGATCAGTGACACGGATTAGATATTTTTGGAACATCATGATGTCTTTCTGGCATCATTGAAAAGTGTTGACCGCTTCTGTCTTGCAGGAAATCGGCCTAGTTTTACGTATATTATGATTTATCCTATTCATTTAGCGCCAAAGTTATTATATGAATTAGGCCATGGATTTATTTAATGGACGACGGCTGAGTATTGAATGACGGACTAGACGCTTGTATTCCACAGTTTCCAAGGTCGATACTGTATGTATAGAAAAATACCAAACTAAATTCGAGATTCATCTTCTTTGACACATTTCACGAATACTCATCGCTGTCTTCCGTAGTTACCAAGGTCCGTAAGGTCCGAATTTTGTTCATTATTATTACTGCCTTATCATATATATCAGAACAGAATTCTCGCTTATGGAGTTATGTAGGTATTAAAAAATACCAATCTCAATTCGAGGTTTTCTGATTTGACACATTAACATAGCCACGTTACTGGAGTGTTTCGATCCTGAATACGGATTCTACCTACAAGTGGCCATATGCTCACATGATCTTGTTCGTATGTCTTTCGTATAACGATTCTGGCATGATGCGAAGCATACATCAGAATAATACCGCTGAGATCCATAGTGGTGTTAAAGTAGTAAGACTACTCGTCATCAGCCGTGCCTATACGAATTTCTAGCGCCTGTTAAAGGAATAGACAACATTTGGCAAACGTAAACTGCGACTGAAAGAACAATCCAAACAGAGCCCAAACATATTTTTTTCCTATTTTTGAGATTCTTTCTAACGAAGAAAAATACTCCCAAACATTGGGAAAATGACCAGATGTGTTGAATGAAGGGAGCCACCATCTTTATGCCATCCTTATGGTCTAACCAATGAGCGGCGGAGTGATATCCACGTGACAACTAGCTCATGACGTCATTGGGCCTCTCTGCTGTAAGACAGCAAACATGGCAGCAAGTGATTTTCAACTTTTTCCAAGGGTCCGACGCCTTGCATTTCCGGGATTTTCAACCTGACTGATGACAATGGCTGGCTGGGCCAAACCGTGCTTTCATCTACGCTGCTTGGGAGCAGTGTCGAGGGATACAAGAAGTGTCAGGCGTGTTCGAGCCCACTGAAGACCATCTACCGTAGAAATCGGTCGAGGATGCATGTACCGTAAAAGCCGGCCGGGTCGCCGATTTCGTTTAGTCGGCTCTGCTGTGAGATGTTCTGTTAGGAAACGATCAGACGAGCACATGTGCAGGTGCTGACATTAGCTGACAAGGATTTATTCCATAAACTTTCTCAGGTAAATTTTCTCGCACGCTAGATATTTGGGTGGGTGTTTAACGGCCGTGTCATGCTGAACTGTTTCTTTCAACGGTGAGAAAAATCTCCGGACAATCTTTCCCCGGAGAAATGGCCCTCCAGCTGAGGCAGATTTAGTTTCGTTTTCCCGTGCCGGTCTTTGTTGAGGCTCGATTCTTTGAATTGGTAAAACAGAAATCAGATTATTCTCATTCTCGGTTACATTAAACAATCTCAGTCAGTTTTACTGCCTAATTATGTTGACGCATGTTGGCGTAGTCATCAGCTGAAAAGTATTGGAAAATAACGAAAGCATATATTTTATCAGACAACTTGATGCTGTGTTTTTTGACACTTAGACAGTCTAGACTGGCCGACAGATCAAACCCGATTTCTCAACAACAAGGATAAGATCATTGTTATTGTACAAACATTAGCCGGTATTTGCAGGTTACAGAATACAAGAATGTATAGCCACACCTGCTAGCCTATCGGGCTGCGATTATTCCAGTGCAAGGCAAACTGTGCGTGTCCTCCCAGTTCACTGCAGTGTTCTGTGGCCCAGTGACGTCACTAAACTTGCCGTAATGGCGGCGGCCTTACAAGCCACAGAATTTATCATTAACGGCTTCTTACTCGGTTGGAAAAAATTGCAAAATTGAAATAAAAATGGTTTTGGACACTCCTGAAATTGTTCTTTCATTTGCAATATACGTTTATCAAAGGTTGTCTATTCCTTTAACGACGGACCTCCAGTACAGAAGAGAGACAACAATAATGACGACTTGGCTCAATTACAAGAAACAGCGCTGTTTAAGAAAACATGAAATGCGTAAATCCAATAAAATCGAATTGAGACTAGTATGTTTCAATACCTACAAAAGATCATCAGCGAAAATTTAGTCCCGACACCTCTGATAATAAAACAGTACTAATTCTGTACAGAACTTGGGCCTTATGTACCTTGAAAACCACAGAAGACATTAGAATAAATAGCACTGGTAAACAGCGAAAACATGAAATGTGTCAAAGCAGATAAATCTCTGGGATTGGTATGTTTCAATACCTACTGCAGAAATATCTCTAGGAGCGATAATTCTGCCCTGACCCCATTTTCGAAACAGAATAAGAGAGATAATAATATTGGAGATTATATATCATAAATATTAATAGGACAATCCCGAGATGGAAGTCTCTAACGACAAAAGGCGAGACACGACTTTATGATCCATGTAGCGTCACGCCGAGGTTAAGCAGCGAATCATTTCTTAACATTGGAATGCTGTATTATTTTATGCACGGACATGTACATGCGATGATTTGTGTTTGCAAATGCCTATTTAACTCTGAGATAATAACATCTTCAAACTTGGATATTTTGTATTTTGAAAGCCACAATGCTAATTATTTTCCGGGTTTTTCAGTAAAGCCAATGTTAAAGTATTACCCAGTGCCTAAATTTGACCTGGCGTCACGTGGGCAATGGCGTCCTTTTGCGCCTATCATGACCACCAGGATGTGAGAATGCCTTCTCGGAAGATTCTCTGCTGAAAATGGAGTTCGCCAAGGAGGAATTCTGTCTCCTCTGTTCTTTAATGTCTACATACAGGAACTCGACATAAAAATATCTCGGTCCAATTTAGGATGTAATGTCAAGTTTTCTTGAGCCACGCTTAGGATTTATGCCTTATTAGTCCCTCTGCTAAGGGCCTTTAGAATCCACTTGATATATGATATTTTTGCGACTGACAATACTATTGCCTTCATCATTAAGAAATGCTTATGCATGTGTTTTCGTCCAATGACCTGAGAGCACACTCCGTTAAACTGTCTGGCTCACTGCTGAATTACGTTGACAACGTCAAATATCTTGATAATTTTATGTTTAACGATCTCACTGACAACTGTGCAAACTAGAACATTATGCATTCGTCCCAACATGTCTCAAGATGAGAAGAAGCAACTTTTCTCGTCGTACTGTACCAGTATCTATTGCAGCCATCTGTGGTCTTCGTACTAGTCATTTAACTGGGAAAAAACTGCGTGCCACATACAACAACGTATTTCGCTGGTTATAATGCACTACCCGCACAATTGTAGTGCTACTTACATATTTGGGATAAACTCTGTACCCAGCTTTATTGAGGTTATTCGACGCCACATTAATTCTCTACGGAATTGATTGATGTCGACAGAAAACTTCTTACTTACAACTTTGCGGCCTTCCGATTTGTCTCAGACTTCGCGTTTAGTTTGCCAAATCTATGTAACGCGCTATTAAGTTGTCTTTTGGCTGCAATCTTATTATGAATTTGTTCATTTTATAGATCATGTGTCTGAAATAAATAAGTATTATTATTCTATTGAAGGGTTCTATCCCGGGGCTGTCCTATTGTACTTATGAATTATAGGCTTGGCCCTCGATGAAAGATTTTCCAGAGATACACATAATTTATGCTCCCAAAAATATCTGAAACAACTGCTGTGAGGTACATGAGTACTTATAGTGATATTATAATAAAACTCCTATACTCAGGCTGTTGTGGGATCGGGACATACCAAGAGAGTGGGTATGTTTATAGACATGTTTTTGTGAAAACTGATGCTCACAGCACTCTTTCACCAATTTTGTACCTTTGTGCCACTCTGCATCTTCCCGTATGTTTTGTGGATATTTTTAAACGATCCCCCATTACAATTTTAAAATAATTTGCACGTTTGACAAAACAATATACAGCTAAATGACTCTGAATGTCTAAATCACGGAACTAGATTATTTTTGGTGGCTGACATCCGAGAAACCCGTCCTCTAATGCAGTAGTCAGTGCTTTTTATCTAATATCCTACGGTGAATGACGCTCTTTTTATTGAGGATTTAAAAGGTAATCCCACCAAATCTTTGCCAAAGTATTTGACCGATGACTAAATTCGACGTCAGAACCATTTCTGGCTATTTAACAACAAAATATTTCACACAGAAAAAAACTTTTGACATAGTTTTCAGTGCGTTTGGCGCAATTTAATTGTATTTTGGAGATGGCCCCTCTGTGGCGTCAGAGATCAATGACGTCATAATATTTTTGACATTAGACGATTGAAGAACCTCTGCGCAATCAATTGACACCAACCATTTTGCCATATGCCTGGTACGAGTGAAGATATAGTCATTTTAATACGTATACTCCCATTTTAAAAGTAGAAAGATGCAATCCAATTGTTCTTGTATTTCCTAATTTTTTCAGCACACAGCAATACTTTTCACCACCACATCCTACCTCATCTGAAAGAAAAGAGTCCAAGCTTTCAAATGATGTATAGTTTGCCTCTGTGTACGGGGGGTGCATTTTACTCCTAAAATAAGGCGTTTTTGGCAATCGCCGCTCGTCTAATACAGTCAGGCGACAGACAAAGGAACAGTACTTCATTCAGAAGTTCAAATGTGAACTAAACTGTTAATAATAACTTTATTGATATATGAACTGTGGAATTGAAACAATTATTTCTTTTATGCATGCATCGACTGAAAAAGGAGATGACAGACAACTGTCGGTAAAAACTAACCATGTATTTATCAAATCTGGACTTGTCAGGCAATACTGCTTTTACGGACATGTCATCTAATGTTCAACTTCGTAGCAATGCAGCTAATTGTTTAGTTTTTGTTCTGTATAATATATCATTGTCCGATTATACCAAACTGTTTTACGTCTTGTCTACTCCATTATATTGTAAATATGTATGTCTCCTGTGTCTAATTTGTATATAGAAATGCGTCTTAACATGTTCAACTGCAAGGCAACTATATGTATATATAGCCTCACATATGAATAAATATATTATTGCTATGGAAAAGTCCATAAAATGGACGAAACCGGTTTAGCAGTACAATATACAGTTTAGTTCATAACTCTACATTTTGTGTAGTTTTAGTTGAAAACAGCAATCTTCATTATTGCGCAGGTTTATGATCCAGTTCAATATTTACAGCATTTTCATTATTTACACCGTTAGAAACTTCAAATTTAATTGCAAAGTATATTTACAACTTTTTTGAAAAACAAAAAACGGTAACAATAAAAGTTCCTATTCATCAGTCATGTTAGTGGTCTATATCGTATCCGTTTGTATTCTAGTCATACATCATATAAGCAGAAATTCATTTCTGATATAAGTAATGGGAAACATAAAATTGACTACTTGTACGAGTGGTCTCCCCAATATGTTGGTTGCTTCTTTGACTGCATTATATGTTGATCTTAATGTTCTAAGGGGTGAGTTGTCCCCCCCCCCCACCTTGTATACGGTCCATTCGGGGTGATTATACAATAAAGGAATTGAATTGAATTGAATTGAATTTTGACTTAGTTTAACATCATTTATCTTGGCACCTCTATTGTGTTTACTATATGTAAATGAGGACTGTGGTGAGTAACGACACAAAGGTAGCTCTATTCACAGTTGATTCCAAGTGTATTAACCCTATCTGGCCTGGGCGATTTGGGGTGTACCGCAGCCTGGTGAGGGGGGGTTGCGGAAAGTACCTTATATATTTTCGCTATCGCTATAGCAGAGGGCTGAAACTTACGACACTATATCATTGGGTCAAGCTCTACCAGAAATGTAAAAAAATCCAAGATGGCCGCCATGATGAGGTCACTCTGACGTCATTTTCAAAAAGAGCATTTTTTTTGCATTTTTGGCCAAAATTTTCGAATTGTTTATTCTTTTTTTCTTCACAAAAACTGCATGACAAATTAGTAAATAATAATCTGTTATGAAATAAAATAGTTTTTACCTACTTTCTCATAAAGAAAAGCAATTTTTTTGAAGAAATATGACGGAAACATCCCTTTTCTGGTAGCCCACATGGCCGCCATTTTGAATTTACCGATGATGCTCTGCAAATAGGCTCAGGATGACCCCAATATGATAATCTAAAAAGTCAAGAAGTTTCAGCTCTCAGTTTTTTGTCGTTCCGGAGATAGGAGCAAAAAACTAACAGGGGGGGGGGGGTCGAAAAGTGCCCCACCCCCCACGCCAGGTAGGGTTAAGGAAATTAAGGGAACAACGGATTGCGTGCATCTCCAAACAACCATCAACGAATTAGTGAACTGCAGTGTTTTGTGGGACATGCCTTCAATACTGATTAATGAAAAGTACTGTCCGTCAATAGAAAACGAAATCCTGCAGCGTTTAAGGGTCACGTCTAATTAATCGAGGCACTTTCTCGATGCCTTCGAGATGGATCGAGAAATTTCATGACTGAAACCGGGAGGGCAGAACCGGGAGCCCTGGCGACTTCTCCCGGTTTGCTCGCGGTTCTATCTCGATTGAAACGTCCCGGTTTTCGAGATTGTCACGAAATTGATCGGTAATCTCGAAGGGTTTTCCGGTTTCTATATGTCCGTATTTTGTTGCCAATAATTTGGTCGTTTCTTAGCTTCTCAGGCGACGAGAGTGTGGCGTTCCTCGTATATGTATATCGTTGTCCAAAATAGAATCCAGACTACGGATTTTCTATTAAAAGCTGTTTATCATGTTATTGCCTTTAATCGATATATCCTTTTCCTGATATGTCCAGAGTTCAATTGAAAGAAAACGTTTCATTTATCTATATAAATTATGAATATATATGAATAATGATTGAATATATCTGACTAATATCGGACCCGGAATAAATAAAACCAACTGGATTTGATCTGAATAATAATGATATGGAAGCATACCTTAATCATTGTTCGATAACATTATTTTCGACCAAACATGTATTGGTTCAACCGATAAATGAGAGTTTGACCGGTGTACTAACCTCGGTGTGTAACTTGTTTTATAATTTAGTAGTATTCATTGCAGGTTCTGTTTTCCTGAGAATTATTTCCTTGTGACATAGTTCAAATAAGGAGATTATATCAACAAAGTTTATTTTTTATATAAACTCGCCTGGAAGAGGTTCATATCGGAAATACTGACCATCTGAACTAAAGATGTTAATAAATCAGACCACATCGCTCTTCGAAAACCCGTCGGCAAGAAACAACAGCGAAGTGGGACGGGTTAATTTCTTTGGCGGGCTTGATATATTCACTTTTCTATTATGTATTGCTGATTTCATGTGTCCGGCAAATTAACCAAACAATGAAAATAATTACCTCTCGATTCAGGGTGCAATCACGTATCAGACCAACGGTCCCATACATTTTACTATCAACGATATCGCATGTTGTCTGTGCGAACGGGTGATAGGGAATGCTCAAACACTTGGATCGAGCGTTTATGTTTATATTCTCCAGTTTCCACCCATGTGGTCGTCAAAGCCAGGAAACTCTCTTATTCTATTTATTCTGGACTTGCAATTCAATGCACAGTTCCTTAACGTATCTAATAAAGTGATTCAGAGTCTAAATTCAGGTTCGAAATTAAGTTACGTTGAATAATAATGAGGCAGCTTATACAATTCAGTTGGTGATGTTTGTTTCTTTTCATACATAACGCGTAGAGAAATTGCACTGTCAAGACAAGCATGTGACTACAGATGTACAGATAGATGAAATAACAAAATAATAGCAATTGGTTCTCGAAAGAAAAAAAACGGGAGCAAACCAGGACAATAATCGATTGAGATAAACCGGGACCTATCGAGACGAGATATTTATCGGTTTTACTCGTTTATCGAAAAACCGTCTGGATCGATTGGACGTGAACTCTTAGCCCTACACTCTTAGCCCTACCTGGCCTGGGGTGGCGGGGGGGTGCTACCAAACTTTCTGCGCTATCTCCAGAACGACAGAAAATGGAGAGCT
>JAVTVY010030836.1:0-11880 GCA_036873755.1 Hanleya hanleyi | reverse complement strand
GATTATGTGCATTTGGTGGGTCATGTTTGTTCCTGTGGACATGACGTATTCTATTATCCTGTTTATTATAACTTTCAAGGTGAGAGAAGTCCGAAGATGATTTACATCCGAAATCTAAGGTTCATGCTTTGAACAGTTTTCTAAATAGATACCGTATCGTATCAGAGGTTTGATTCGATTTGTTCGGGCCTAAACATGATTAACTTGTAAACACATGCGTTTAACAGGAGCCTCGGAGCACATTTGAAAGTGCTGAACTCGGTATCGGCCATGTTAAATGCTGGACTGCGGTCTCAAAAAGTGAGGGGGCTGAAGCCCACCCAGACGCCCCTGCTTCGCGGTCCCTGTTTAAATCTGTTGAAATCCTGAACATACGCTTGGAAATATGTTCAATATCTAACCATATATATGCCACAAATGATAAGCTATGCATCTTCACCAGTTCATTCAAACCTCAATCCTCTCTCACACATCGATCGATACAATGGCTGACGTGGATGAAGCAATATCTTCTGTCACACACGGGCACACTTCTCCGTTCACATAGAATTAGCCTTGATATATTAACCCACCGGTTCTGTTCAGAAGAATATAATTCTATAACACTTGTGTCAATAACATCAAGCTAACCGTGTATTTATTACACGTTTTAGCACGGTGTTGTGAAAACAACACGCGTCAAGTGCAGGTGTTCATTGAGAGATTCCATTTCGGATGAGGAAAGAGACGTCTTCTTTCATACAAGTAACAATCGAATAAAACAAACAAATAAATAACAAGATGAAATTTCTTTCTCAAGTTTAACTGTTGTTTCCATCGGGAAATTGATTAACAAACCGACACAAATAGACATATATTCACGTGACTTCCACATAGCTGACGCAGCTGACAGTGTCACTCCCCATTTGACAAACCACATAACCTCGTCAACTGACATTGGCACAATGCCAACCGAGAAGACAGCATCGTGCCAATATCAGTGGATGAGTTTATTTCAACAAAGTTGACCATATTATTTCAACCTTTCATTATAAGTTTTGTTGTTAATCAATTTGAGTAGTGGAATAGAATAGAAATAATATTTTCACAGGCGTGCTGATTGGTTATTTACGCACAGTTAGTTTTGGAAACTTTCCCAAACTAACTGTGCGTAAAATAACCATTGAGCACGCCTAAGAAAGCATTAATTCTTAAATAGACACGAAACGTCATTGAGCTCGAATTCATTTAAATTTTGAAATGTATCTTACGAGAGGATCGCTGATTGGCTGTGTATCTGGTCACATCTACCGCCAAAGTTAGGAGATGATGTAAATTTTCTGAGAGACTACCGGTACGTCACCATAAACACAGTCGTTGGATAGGATCTGATTGCTCTGAGAATAAAATCCCGGAACGGAATATACCTTCTCCAGGCTGAATACGGTATCTTTCAGATATTCTATTCTGTCCCAGGATTTGATACTCAAAGTACGATCTGAAATTTACACCACGGATTTTGAATATTTATGTGGTCCGAACCATCAATGATGCTGGATGTGTTAACGGAGAAATCGACTCGAGCATGAAACTGATGAACCATTTGTTCAAGAGGGGACTGAACCTCTAATCTGCCTTTAGAATCGCGTTTATACCATATAATTTAGAGTTATACAAACATTCCTCTCCGTACATATTTCAGGCGGTTGAAATTCACGTCCATCCAAATTACGACGTGGCAATCCTCGATTCAGACATGGCACTGGTTCGATTATCCCGACCCGCAACTCTAACTGACCGAGTTCTACCCGCTTGTTTACCGAACTCTGATTCGTCTGGTGTCGAAATGGCGGACCGATTAGTCCAGTCCGGGTCGATGGTCACTGTGACGGGCTGGGGAGAAACGGAAAACGGGACGGACTCGGACATACTGATGATGACAAGACTCGGGACAATCTCCAGCACAGAATGTGAGGATAAATATGCAGCATCTGGTGAGTAACAATGGCAACAATGTCTGGTGCTAAACTTCTTGCATTTGCACACGTTAGACTGTAGTACTCTCTGTTAAGTCAAGATATTAACAGACAGTGATAGTGTACTGCTTCAGCTGTCTTCCCTTCAGTGATTGGTCATTCGACCCCGCCATTTTAAACTAAGACGAGCATTCTCATTGGATCACTATTTATAGAAGCCACCCCAATCTTCATACACAACCACGCGACTGTCTCAGTTGACCGATGACATAGCGCGGCCTCGTTTTCGATTTCAAAATCTGGCGTCTAACTGGAAAAATGTTGTTGTTGCTGCATCAGCCGATCATGGGTCCTCCGTAGAAGGGTCCTATACTATAGGCTACCAACCAATGGCGTCGAAACGAAGCGCCAATCACCATTCTTAAATTATGGTTAACCAATCAAGGTTTACGTCAGTGATCAAATGTCATCACAATTTGAAGGTTGCGATATGTGTCATAGACTAAGTCTATGAGTCCATATGGGTCCATCTTCAGATGTTTTCTTCTGTTTGACCTGGCTAATTCAGAATGATGAGGTCCAAATAAAAGAGACCGATAGACCCAACATGGCGCCATGCAGGTTTTATGATACCTATTGCACCCTCAGGTCAATACAATTATGAATAATTTATACACTGAATAAAAAAATCATTAAAATTTAAGGAATATTCCCCGACTATTACACCAGCAGAATATTCCTTAAAATTCAATAAGGAATATTCCGTAGCATGTTAAGGAAATCCCTTAACATTGTAAAGAATATTCCTTAGTTATGTTGAGGAATATTCCGCTGGTGTAATAGTCGGGGAATATTCCTTAAATTTACGTGTATTCACACACAATTGGGAAATT
The DNA here is from genome assembly GCA_036873755.1 of Hanleya hanleyi. NCBI lineage: Eukaryota > Metazoa > Mollusca > Polyplacophora > Lepidopleurida > Hanleyidae > Hanleya > Hanleya hanleyi. Next base: position 9,032 of record JAVTVY010030836.1, on the reverse strand, counting down.
AAAATGCCATGGTGGTGGAGTATATATCGGCGAACTGAAAGCCGAGTCATGCGTGTAGGTGTTCTGAGTCATAAGCGCAATATCTTCTATAATAATTTTAGTTTGTCCCAAAGATCCCAAAAGTTTGATAAAGTTCCATTTAATCTTCTTGAGAAAAAGCAGCATACACATGTTAAAACTGTTCTTCAAACGACAAGTATAATAGCAATGTGATTTATTCTGATGGCAAAACGTTCACTGTGATCCATGGAACAGCATACTCAGCAGTACATTGATTTCCAGTGAATTATAAGGTTATTGCAAAATTATCTTAATTCTCCATTTACTGATTATGTTGTAGGTATACCTCTAGCTGTTACCAGTAATATGTTTTGCGCTGGCCATGATGACGGTAGAAGTGACACGTGTTTCGGGGATTCAGGCGGGCCAGCCGCCGCCTTTACTGGTTCAGGTTTGTATATATGAATCCGAACTGAACGTTAGGAGGACTGGAAAGCGATAAAAACATTTGAGCTTGTTGGTCAATTTTAGACGCATCATGAAATAATGAATCAGCAGGGTGTAATGTCTTCATTCTCCCAAAGTCAGAGTTTGTAACCTCCCTATCTGTTGGAGTGACACCCTTTGACTACACTGTGCTGAAAAATGCAGTGCGTCCGCGCATTCGATCTGTAACGATTTTGATCGACACTGGGAGCATGTATCTACATACGAGAGAGAACTGAAATGCATCCAGTATACATTGTAAAAGACTTAACAAGTTTTATGCTATATTATTACACAATAATTCACGGCACAACGTCTTGTTTAGCTGTAACACGCTGAACCCACTCCTCTACGTTTACTAGTGGACGATGCTGATTGGGCGAGAACCACGCGTACAAAAGCTGCGCGCTACGATTTTAGCAACCAATGCAATCATATGAGGTGTTTAGTGCTGATGCCATGAGAATGAATGCCCTGGGCATTAGAAAATTCAGTATATTCTATTGCAAAATCGTTCAGCCGTCCGGCAGCTTTTGCGATTCAGCGGAAACGATCTGAATCTTTTGAATCTGTCCAATCTGTCCAATCTGTTTCAACTGTAGAAATGGAGTTAGATCGACACTTTATTCTATTATTTGAATTATAACACGCTAATCATCGCGGACATCTGTGGCCAGGCGAAGTCTTAGTGACGGTGGGTTCGAGCTCCAATTGGGGTGGTTGGTTAACACCCTGCTAGTACCTTAGAACAAGGTTAACCAATGGAAAGCATGCTACTATCTGACCAACATGGGCACCGGGTTCGATTTGGGGTATATATAAAAATTACAAAGTTTACCTTGTCGACCCTGGAGCATATCTGCTTCTTGAGGCTACCCACCATTTTCAAATACGGTTAATGTCTGAGCTGATAACAGAACAGCCAATCAGCGTGGACTTGACAATGATCTGCCCCAGGGATACGAACAGCGATATTAGCTTCCGGTCTTTAGATAAATCGCGAATCATCCCTGGAGCTCTGGGTGACTATCTTACAGTGTACATAGGAACACCCTATTGTATTTTCTTATTGTGTTATGACATCGGTACCGATTTACTTCCGAGAGCAAGATGACAAATCACCAGAAAAACTCAATTGCAATCTTCTTCCCCTAAACAGCTATTCAGCGTGACTGAGATACATCATACTCTATATGACGACTTTACAACGTATATCATATGAATTAGGAATACTGGTTAGCGATACGGATTTGATATTTTGAAACATCGTGATGTCTTGCTGGCATCATTGAAAACTGTTGACCGCTTCTGTCCTACAGGAAATTAGGCTAGTTTTATGTATACCCTGATCTATCCTTTTAATTTTATGCTAATGTTATTGTATGAATTACGTCTTTGGATTACGAACGCGGAAATTCTTTAATGGACGACGGCTGAACGACGGACTAGACGCTTGTATTCAGATATTTGATATTATTTTATTTGTATTATTTTTCTTTCTTTTTTCACATATTTTATTTTCTCCATCAGCATCAAATTCTTCCGGATCTACTGTATTTCAATTTCTCTCCCTTTCGTATTTAGGGGATGGCCGGAAGTGGTATCTGGTAGGAGTCGTCAGCTGGGGAAGTCCCATCGACTGTGGAATCGCTATGCAATATAGCGGCTTCACCAAGGTGTCTCGCTTCTTGTCCTTTATAAAGCAGTTTACTGGAATCTAAAGAAAGAAATATTTTCAAGGATGTCAATTTTATCGCTCTAAGGTTATTTGTCCACCGGTGCCCATTTCAAATGCTGTGTGAACATTGAAATCAGCAGTAAATAATCCTCATTCCGTCTCAAGTTTTCGGTACATATTGTATTTATTATCTACAGTCAATTATTGTATTGTCGCAATAGGATTGATAGTTGTTGTATATTTTATATATGGCGTGGTTATCGCTCAGATCGTTGTTTATTACACCTTGTATTTTACTTATATAAAATATTTTCACAAATCACTTTTACTTCTCTTCATTTGTCCGGGGTGATGGCGGGGAGCACAAGAAAGGAGTGCCGCGGACAACTGGATCTAATTTATCCTCTCAAGCCAGGTTACAGATTAGCTTAAATTAGTCACACTGGATGATTGATAAGTTATTATTTCTTTCATTCACACATGACGACACTGATTTACAAACATAGAATTAATATACCATAGTCGCCCTGGCTCATTGATATTCATGACGTTGATCCTGTTGGGATCCCATATAGCGATTTCAGAGCCTCTATCTGTACTTATGTGAGAAATTACAACGCATATAAGGGAAGTGGGAAGAGGTGCCGACATACTGACAGAGCCACATGACTTCACAGTATAGTCTTCTATTCTAAAGCACATACCAAGAATCTAACGATTCGTGATATGTGTTGTATCTCAGGTACGCTAGTAGTAGGGAAAGAGCATTTAAAGCCAACTTGACCTACTTATTTTTTGCTCGCAGGTTAAAGTATAGGAAGCGGCCATTTACGTCCTTTGACCTCTGAGGCCGTGTAGAGGTCAAGGCCGCTATAGTTCCAACAGGTGGCGCCCCCTCTTTCACCTCGAATTCCTCCGCGGTGATGCGGTCTGGCGGTGATGCGGTCGCGGAAAAAGCTTCCTCGGAGAAAAAGTAGTCCCCAGACCTCAAATACGCTGCATGGTCCGATTGGGTCGAGTGAGGTATCAAAGTGAAGCATTCGTGAAGGGGCATCCAGTCATGGGTGGGTGCATGTAAAATTTCTCCAGAAAAAAAGCGGAATACGGACTTTACCCCTAAAATAGGGGAAAACACCTATCAACCCTAGCCAAAAGGGCTAATATCGGTCCCCGGGCTTATTGGCACCTACCTATCAAGTCAATGGGTTGGGTGCATGTAAAATTAGGATTTTTTTCCGGAAATATAAAAAGGCGGAACACGGACTTTACCCTAAAATAGGGGGAAATCCCTATCAACCCTAGCCAAAAGGGCTAATATCGGTCCCCGGGCTTATCGGAGCCTGCCTATCAAGTCAATGGGGTGGGTACATGTAAAATTAGGATTTTTCCCCGAAAATATAAAAGCGGAACACGGACTTCACCCCTAAAATAGGGGAAAACTCTTATCAACTCTAGCCAAAAGGGCTAATATCGGTCCCCGGGCTTATTGGGACCTGCCTATCAAGTCAATGGGGTGGGTGCATGTAAAATTAGGATTTTTTCCCGAAACTATAAAAAGCGGAATACGGACTTTACCCCTAAAATAGGGAAAAACACCTATCAACCCTAGCCAAAAGGGCTAATATCGGGCCCCGGGCTTATTGGCACCTACCTATCAAGTCAATGGGGTGGGTGCATGTAAAATTAGGATTTTCCCTCGAAAATATAAAAAGGCGGAACACGGACTTTACCCCTAAAATAGGGGAAAATCCCTATCAACCCTAGCCAAAAGGGCTTATATCGGTCCCCGGGCTTATCGGAGCCTGCCTATCAAGTCAATGGGGTGGGTACATGTAAAATTAGGATTTTTCACCGAAAATATAAAAAGCGGAACACGGACTTCACCCCTAAAATAGGGGCAAACTCCTATCAACTCTAGTCAAAAGGGCTAATATCGGTCCCCGGGCTTATTGGGACCTGCCTATCAAGTCAATGGGGTGGGTGCATGTAAAATTAGGATTTTTCCCGAAACTATAAAAAGCGGAATACGGACTTTACCCCTAAAATAGGGGAAAACACCTATCAACCCTAGCCAAAAGGGCTAATATCGGTCCCCGGGCTTATTGGGGCCTGCCTATCAAGTCAATGGGGTGGGTGCATGTAAAATTAGGATTTTTTCCCGAAACTATAAAAAGCGGGACTCGGATTTTACCCCTACAATAGGGGTCTGTATTATACAATATAAGGGAAAATGCCTGTATGGGGGAGGGGTGGTCAAATTTTTTTGTGTCCTTTACTATGGCTTGTGGGGTCTCGTTTTTCTCGTCTCGCCAAGAAAATGACAATGGGAAGGGTCCCGGAGCGAATCGGTGAAATTTTTGGAAAAAGTCACGAGGTCTGTATATAGGCTCATACTGGCTATATGGGGGGAGGGGTGGTCAATTTTTTTTGTGGGCTTTACTATGGGTTGTTTGGTCTTGTTTTTCTTGTCTCGCCGAGAAAAACACACTGGGAGGGGTCCCGGAGCGAAGCGGTGATATTTTTGGAAAAAGTCACCGAGGTCTGTATATAGGCCTATAGGCTGGCTATGGGGGGTATAGGTCCAACCTGGAAAATTCACACACGTTCATTGTGATATGGGTTGTTTGGTCTTGTTTTTCACGTCTCGTCATTTAGAACACGATGGGAAGGGTCCCGGAGCGCATCGGTGAAATTTTTGGGAAAAGTACCGGGTAGGCCTGTATATAGGCCTATAGGCTGGCTATATGGGGGTATAGGTTCAACCTGAGAAATTCACACACGTTCATTGTGATATGGGTTGCTTGGATTTGTTTTTCACGTCTAGTCATTTAGAACACGATGGGAAGGGTCTCGGAGAGCAACGGTGAAATTTTTGGAAAAGTACCATATAGCCCATATAGTTCCATACTGGCTATATGGGGGTATAGGTTCAACCTGGGAAATTCACACACGTTCATTGTGATATGGGCTGTTTGGATTTGTTTTTCACGTCTCGTCATTTAGAACACGATGGGAAGGGTCCCGGAGCGAAACTGGTGGAATTTTTGGAAAAGTTCACCGAGGCCTGGGTAGGCCCATAGGCCTATACTGCATGGCTATGGGGGTATAGGCCCATAAGGGGTGGACGTTTTGGGGTCTAGGTGAGCCGTTAATGATCCTATGATGTTGTGTGAGGTCTTATTTTGAAGCTCTCGTGGAGGAGCATCCGACTGGACTAATGGTTCGTCCGTTTTCAATAGTCTGCGCATGCGCAGTCTGGCCGTAATATAGAAAGCGGGCATTTTGGGGGGTATGTGGATGTGTTTGGGGTAGAGATGGACCGCTATGGGTCCGAATGGGTCGTGGAAGGTGTCAAAGTGAAGCGTGTGTGGGTTAGAGTCAGAATGGTGTGTTTTTAGGTGCAAGTCGCGTCATTTTGGGTCAGTACAGGAGGGTATTTGGAGTCGAGATGGACCATCCTTGGTCCGAATGCGTCCTGGAAGGTGTCATCTTGTAGCTCTCGGGGTGTAGATCCCGATTTGAGGGCTGCCCACGTCACCTGTGACGTCATCGATGACGTCATCAGTACGATTAGTAGCGAAAGTGGGCATTTTAGGGCAGTACAGGAAGGTATTTGGGGTAGAGAGGGACCATCTTTGGTCCGAATGTGTCTAGGGAAGTATCATGTTGTAGCTCTCGGGGTGTACATCCCGATTTGAGGGATGTCCGCGTCATCTGTGACGTCATCAGTACGAGTAGTAGCGAAAGTGGGCATTTTGGGGCAGTGAAGGAAGGTATTTGTGGTAGAGATGGACCATACTTGGTCCGAATGCGCCGTGGGAGGTGTCATGTTGTAGATCTCGGGGTGTACACCCCGATTTGAGTCATGTCCGCAGCATCTGTGACGTCATTGGTGACGTCATCAGTACGAGTAGTAGCGAAAGCGGGTATTTTGGGGCAGTGAAGGAAGGTATTTGGTGTAGAGATGGACCATCCTTGGTCCGAATGCGTCGTGTGAGGTGTCATCTTGCAGCAACGCCCGCCAACACCAAGCTCAATGCTTGAACGCCCTGGTGAAATAGCTCAGAAGCTCTGATTTTCTAGATATTCCATGGAATTGTCACTCATTCTTCGAAATGCAGTGACGTCCGTCGTTACGCCTTAACAGACCGGAGAGAGTACAACAACAACAAGAAGAAGTTTTTTCATATAGTTTATTCTCCCCAATGTTACATCATACCCACGCTGGGGGAGCCGCGTTGGGTATATTTACAATTCAAGAAGACTCTTGTCCAATCAGAGGCCACCATTTGCATTTGTCATATTCGTTCCTGTCCGTTAGATGTATTCTTGTCAGAAGTCAGAATCAGAAGTCTCCATTTCAGAAAGTTCCATCTTCGGCCATGTTCGCTCTGAACCGTTTATTCTAATCATCGTCGGGCAGGCCAGGATACCGTTGAGGCAACATATCCTCAGATAGTTGTTTGTGCATTCTGAGTATCTATCAGTGCATGGGTGAATACATTCACCCGATGGGAAGATTCCGTAATTTGGTCACGATGAACGTAACATTGGCTTCTGAGCTATTTCACCAGGGCGTTGAATCATTGAGCTTGGTGTTGGCGGGCGTTGCTACAAGATGACACCTCACACGACGCATTCGGACCAAGGATGGTCCATCTCTACACCAAATACCTTCCTTCACTGCCCCAAAATACCCGCTTTCGCTACTACTCGTACTGATGACGTCACCAGTGACGTCACAGATGCTGCGGACATGCCTCAAATCGGGGTGTACACCCCGAGAGCTACAACATGACACCTCCCACGACGCATTCGGACGAAGTATGGTCCATCTCTACCCCAAATACCTTCCTTCACTGCCCCAAAATGCCTACTTTCGCTACTACTCGTACTGATGACGTCACCGATGACGTCACAGATGACGCGGACATCCCTCAAATCGGGATGTACACCCCGAGAGCTACAACATGACACTTCCCTAGACACATTCGGACCAAAGATGGTCCCTCTCTACCCCAAATACCTTCTTTCATTGCCCCAAAATGCCCACTTTCGCTACTACTCGTACTGATGACGTCACCGATGACGTCACAGGTGACGTGGGCAGCCCTCAAATCGGGGTCTACACACCGAGAGCTACAAGATGACACCTTCCAGGACGCATTCGGACCAAGGATGGTCCATCTCGACCCCAAATACCTTCCTGTACTGCCCCAAAATGGCCACTTTACTTACTACAACCAACTGCGCATGCGCAGATTGACGTGACTTGCACTTAAAAACACACCATTCTGACTCTAACCCACACAAGCTTCACTTTGACACCTTCCAGGACGCATTCGGACCCATAGCGGTCCATCTCTACCCCAAACACACACCCACATACCACCCAAAATGCCCGCTTTCTATACTACGGCCAGACTGCGCATGCGCAGACTATTGAAAACGGACAAACCACTAGTCCAGTCGGATGCTCCTCCACGAGAGCTTCAAAATAAGACCTCATACGACATCATAGGATCATTAGGGGCTCACCTAGACCCCAAAACGTTCACCCCGTATGAGCCTATACCCCCATAGCCATGCAGTGTAAGCCTATGGGCCTACCCAGGCCTCGGTGAACTTTTTCCAAAAATTTCACCGTTTCGCTCCGGGACCCTTCCCATCGTGTTCTAAATGACGAGACGTGAAAAACAAATCCAAACAGCCCATATCACAATGAACGTGTGTGAATTTCCAAGGTTGAACCTATACCCCCATATAGCCAGCCTATAGGCCTATATACAGGCCTACCCGGTACTTTTCCCAAAAATTTCACCGATTCGATCCGGGACCCTTCCCATCGTGTTCTAAATGACGAGACGTGAAAAACAAATCCAAACAGACTATATCACAATGAACGTGTGTGAATTTCCAAGGTTGAACCTGTACCCCCATATAGCCAGTATGGAGCTATATGAGCCTATATACAGACCTCGGTGACTTTTCCCCAAAATTTCACCGATTCGCTCGGGAATCCCTCCCATTGTGTTTTTCTCGGCGAGACGAGAAAAACGAGACCCCACAAGCCATAGTAAAGCCCCAAACAAAAATTTGACCACCCCTCCCCCGATACAGGCATTTTCCCTTATATTGTATAATACAGACCCCTATTGTAGGGGTAAAGTCCGTGTTCCGCCTTTTTACATTTTCGGAAAACAATCCTAATTTTACATGCTCCCACCCCATTGACTGGATAGGCCGGCCCCAATAAGCCCGGGAACCGATATTAGCCCTTTTGGCTAGAGTTGATAGGTGTTTTCCCCTATTTTAGGGGTAAAGTCCGTATTCCACTTTTTATAGTTTCGGGAAAAAATCCTAATTTTACATGCACCCACCCCATTGACTTGATAGGCAGGTCCCAATAAGCCCGGGGACCGATATTAGCCCTTTTGGCTAGAGTTGATAAGAGTTTTCCCCTATTTTAGGGGTGAAGTCCGTGTTCCGCTTTTATATTTTCGGGGAAAAATCCTAATTTTACATGTACCCACCCCGTTGACTTGATAGGCAGGCTCCGATAAGCCCGGGGACCGATATTAGCCCTTTTGGCTAGGGTTGATAGGGATTTCCCCCTATTTTAGGGTAAAGTCCGTGTTCCGCTTTTTATATTTTCGGGGAAAAATCCTAATTTTACATGTACCCACCCCATTGACTTGATAGGCAGGCTCCGATAAGCCCGGGGACCGATATTAGCCCTTTTGGCTAGGGTTGATAGGAGTTTTCCCCTATTTTAGGGGTAAAGTCCGTATTCCGCTTTTTATAGTTTCGGAAAAAAATCCTAATTTTACATGCACCCACCCCATTGACTTGATAGGCAGGTCCCAAT
>JAVTVY010030835.1:0-13171 GCA_036873755.1 Hanleya hanleyi | reverse complement strand
GTCAGCTTGGTAACGAAAACGTAACATTGGTCACACTCTCCACTGTCCACTTGGTGTTGGGGCGTTGTTGTTGGGCCCATTCCAAGGGATCCACGGTGTCCAGTTTCTCCAGCATCGTCTCTAGTGACACTCGGTTAATGATGGTAAACGGTTGGTCAAATACCCGGATGTTACTGCTCGGGTAAAAATATCGGACTTGGACTGTCTCTTTATGCTGCAGCACATAACCAAACGCCAGATTCAATTTGAAGGCCGTAGTTTGATCTTTGAAGATGGCTTCTACGTAGCTACGTAGACGGGCGAGGCCGGTCAGTCGGAAATTGTAGATATCTTGAATAGGGCGATGACGGTAGAAACAGTGCCGGATCATGGGCCAATGGCGCCGATAAATGTCACTCACTGGATGGTCTTCGTGTAACAGATCGCTGGGAACATTTATGGCCTCGTCCACGAAGTGTACTTTGCCCTCCACGTCGTACAAAATCTGGCCCAAGGTCTTGTCGTCGGAATTTGACTGTTGAATTAGGGCGACATCATCATCGGCCCTCGTGCGATGGGTGGGAGTTCCCCCTGTTTCGATATTGATGCCTACGGGCTCTTTTATCTGCAAACGTGGCTGCGGAACAGGGTGTCGTGTGCGTTGGTGTCGCAGCAACTGACTGGTCAGTTTGAAAAGCCGACCACATTCTTCGCATGGACGCTTGGGTACTTCATGGCGTGCACGTGTGTGGCGCTGTAAATGATCCCCGGCGCGCGCAGTGTAAAGGTTTCCACCGCGGTGCGGTGGAAACCTTTGCGCGCCGGGGTCAAAGGTCAGTTCCGGTCACCTTTAGCGACGTACACCAAACAGAAGCGAGTATTTAAAATCCGTCACAGAGCTCTCGTCCAATCAGAAGCGAGTATTTTGACCCGGTGCATTATGGGACATATCCAAGATGGCGGTTCCAAAATGGCGGATCCAACATGGCGGCTCCAAAATGGCGGCGTATGAGAGCTTCTGGACATGGACCTGATAGAAGTCCGGAATGGTGGAACATTCGTAAACATTCGGGCACTTTTACATCCGGGGACTTTTACATCCGAAGAGACACGGAAGTGCCCGAACATGATATCAGCTAGCGTGCTATAAAAGGGAAGCGGTCTGGCCGTTTCATCAGACACTCTGTCAACCACCAAGATGTTCACTTGTACTACGTGCTCGAAATCATTCACTCGTCTGCACGACTTGCGCCGCCATGAGGCTACCAAGCACGAAGGAACCGCCCGGTATAACTGTACGATATGTACACTGTCGTTTCAGCGCCCGGATCATTTACAGCGCCACACACGTGCACGCCATGAAGTACCCAAGCGTCCATGCGAAGAATGTGGTCGGCTTTTCAAACTGACCAGTCAGTTGCTGCGACACCAACGCACACGACACCCTGTTCCGCAGCCACGTTTGCAGATAGAAGAGCCTGTAGGCATCAATATCGAAACAGGGGGAACTCCCACCCATTGCACGAGGGCCGATGATGATGATGTCGCCCTAATTCAACAGTCAAATTCCGACGACAAGACCTTGGGCCAGATTTTGTACGACGTGGAGGGCAAAGTACACTTCGTGGACGAAGCCATAAATGTTCCCAGCGATCTGTTACACGAAGACCATCCAGTGAGTGACATTTATCGGCGCCATTGGCCCATGATCCGGCACTGTTTCTACCGTCATCGCCCTATTCAAGATATCTACAATTTCCGACTGACCGACCTCGCCCGTCTACGTAGCTACGTAGAAGCCATCTTCAAAGATCAAACTACGGCCTTCAAATTGAATCTGGCGTTTGGTTATGTGCTGCAGCATAAAGAGACAGTCCAAGTCCGATATTTTTACCCGAGCAGTAACATCCGGGTATTTGACCAACCGTTTACCATCATTAACCGAGTGTCGCTAGAGACGATGCTGGAGAAACTGGACACCGTGGATCCCTTGGAATGGGCCCAACAACAACGCCCCAACACCAAGTGGACAGTGGAGAGTGTGACCAATGTTACGTTTTTCGTTACCAAGCTGACCGACCACTCCCATCGGCTGAATGCGTCACTCATGCACTGATGAATACCATAACATGCCGTACATACTCTATATGTCTACATGTTGATCGTTGACGGTACGGAGGTGACCGAAGAGACACGGATGTTACCGAAGATGTCACGGCTCGGCCCTCGACTTGGGGATAGTTGAACTGAGTGTGCTAAAAATAGATCACCAGCTAGCGTGCTATAAAAGGGAAGCGGCCTGGACGTTTCATCAGACACTCTGTCAACCACCAAGATGTTCACTTGCACAACTTGCCAGAAGCTGTTTACTCGTCTAGATAATTTACGACGCCACGAGGCCTCCACCCACAACGATGCTCGGTATACTTGTACAACCTGCGCACGGTCATTCAATCGGGAGGATCATTTACTGTGCCACGAACGCTCATTCCACGAGGGCGCGACGGAACAATGTAACGGTTGTGGTCAACTCTTCAAACGACGCAGTCAGTTGCTGCGACACCAACGGTTGATTCATGCCCCGGTACCATGGCATGTGCGACAACTTCCTACTGAGGAGGAGCCGCGGAAGGTCAGACCTAGTGAAGATGAGCCCGGGGAGACGAATGCCACTGGTGATGCGATGAAGGAGAGCCCGTCTATACCCACAGTTCAGAGCCTGGATATCCAGCCGGACCCCACCGTTACGGTTTCGAGTCATACGCCTGACAACATCGAACATTTTCTGGACGAGCCCATAAATGTTCCTAGCGATCTCTTACAGGGCGCCCATCCAGTGAGTGACATCTATCGGCGCCATTGGTCCATGATACGGCACTGTTTCCACCGTCATCGCCCTATTCAAGATATCTACAATTTCCGACTGACCGACCTCGCCCGTCTACGTAGCTACGTAGAAGCCATCTTCAAAGATCAAACTACGGCCTTCAAATTGAATCTGGCGTTTGGTTATGTGCTGCAGCATAAAGAGACAGTCCAAGTCCGATACTTTTACCCGAGCAGTAACATCCAGGTATTTGACCAACCGTTTACCATCATTAACCGAGTGTCGCTAGAGACGATGCTGGAGAAACTGAACACCGTGGATCCCTTGGAATGGGCCCGGTTGCAACGCCCCAACACCAAGTGGACAGTGGACAGTGTGACCAATGTTACGTTCTTCGTGACCAAGCTGACCGACCAACCCATCGGGTGAATGTATTCACCCAGGCACTGATAGATACTCAGAATGCACAAGCAACTATCTGAGGATATGTTGCCTCAACGGTATCCTGGGCTGCCCGATGATGATTAGAATAAACGGTTCAAAGCGAACATGGCCGAAGATGGAACTTTCTGAAATGAAGACTTCTGATTGGACAAGAATACATCTAACGGACAGGAACGAATATGACAGATGCAAATGGTGGCCTCTGATTGGACAAGTCTTCTTGAATTGTAACACCAAGTGGATAGTGGAGATAATGACCAATGTTGCGTTCTTCGTGGTTAAACTGACCACCACCTCCATCGGATGAAAGTATTCACCCATGCACTGATAGATACTCAGAATGCGCAAACAACTATCTGAGGATATGTTGCCTCAACGGTATCCTGGCCTGCCCGACGATGATTAGAATAAACGGTTCAGATGGCACTTTCTGAAATGGAGACTTCTGATTGGACAAGAATACATCTAACGGACAGGAACGAATATGAAACATGCAAATGGTGGCCTCTGATTGGATAAGAATCTTCTTGAATTGTAAATATACCCAACGCGGCTCCCCCAGCGTGGGTATGATGTAACATTGGGGAAAATAAACTATATGAAAAAAACTTCTTGTTGTTGTTGTTCTCTCATGTGTCATCCTTGTTGTTGTTGCTGTTGTTGTTCTCTCTCTGGTCTATATCATGGCGTTATGTTAGAGTGTTAAGGTGTAACGACGGGCGTTGACGGGCATCACTGCATTTCGAAGAATTAGTGACAATTCCATGGAATATCAGAGCTTCTGAGCTATTTCACCAGGGCGTTGAAGCATTAAGAATGGTGTTGGTGGGCGTTGCTACAAGATGACACCTCACACGGTCCATTTGGACCGCGGATGGTCCATCTCTACACCAAATACCTTCCTGCACTGCCCCAAAAGGCCCACTTTCGCTACAACTTGTACTAATGACGTCATCGATGACGTCACAGATGCTGTAAATATCCCTGAAATCGGGGTGTATACTCCGAGAGCTACAACATGACACATCCCATGACGCATTCGCAACGCGGATGGTCCATCTCTACACCAAATACCTTCCTGCACTGCCCCAAAAGGCCAAATAACATCCTTCACTGCTAAAAAATGCCCACTTTCGTTACAACTTGTACTAATGACGTCACCAATGACGTCACAGATGCTGTAAATATCCCTGAAATCAGGGTGTATACTCCGAGAGCTACAACATGACACCCCACACGACGCATTCGCAACGCGGATGGTCCATCTCTACACCAAATACCTTCCTGCACTGCCCCAAAAGGCTCACTTTCGCTAATACTCCTACTGATGACGTCATCGATGACGTCACAGATGCTTCGGACATGCCTCAATTCGGATTGTACACCCCGAGAGCTACAAAATGACACCTCACACGACGCATTCGGACTAAGGATGGTCCATCTCTACACCAAACTCACCCCCACGCACCCACAAAATGTCCACTTTCGCTACTACTCGTACCGATGACGTCATCAATGACGTCACAGATGACGCGGACATCCCTCAAATCGGAATGTACACCCGAGAACTACAAGATGACACCTTCCAGGACGCATTCGAACCGTGAATAGCCCATCTCGACCCCAAATACCTTCATGTACTGCCCGAAAATGTCCACTTTCGCTACTACTCGTACCGATGACGTCACCGATGACGTCACAGATGACGCGAACATCCCTCAAATCGGAATGTACACCCCGAGAACTACAAGATGACACCTTCCAGGACGCATTCGAACCGTGAATAGCCCATCTCGATCCCAAATACCTTCATGTACTGCCCGAAAATGTCCACTTTCGCTACTACTCGTACCGATGACGTCACCGATGACGTCACAGATGACGCGAACATCCTCAAATCGGAATGTACACCCCGAGAACTACAAGATGACACCTTCCAGGACGCATTCGAACCGTGAATAGCCCATCTCGATCCCAAATACCTTCATGTACTGCCCGAAAATGGCCACTTTACTTACTACAACCAACTGCGCCTGCGCAGATTGACGCGACTTGCATTCAAAAACACGCCATTCTGACTCTACCCCACACAAGCTTCACTTTGACACCCTCCACGACCCATTCGGACCCATAGCGGTCCATCTCTACCCCAAACACCTTCATGTACTGCCCCAAAATGGCCACTTTACTTAATACAACCAACTGCGCATGCGCAGATTGACGCGACTTGCATTCAAAAACACACCATTCTGACTCTACCCCACACAAGCTTCACTTTGACACCTCACACGACCCATTCGAACCGTGATTAGCCCATCTCTAACCCAAACACACCCCTACATAGCACCCAAAATGCCTGTTTTCTATACTACGGCCAGACTGCGCATGCGCAGACTATTGAACACGGACGAACCATTAGCCCAGTCGGATGCTCCTGCACGAGAGCTTCAAAATAAGACCTCACTCGACCCCATTGGACCACCAGGGACTCACCTAGACTCCAACATGTCCACCCCGTATGGCCCTATACACCCATAGCCATGCAGTATAGGCCTATGGGCCTACCCAGGCCTTGGTGACTTTTTTCAAAAATTTCACCAATTCGCTCCGCAACCCTACCCATCGTGTTCTAAATGTCGAGACGTGAAAAACGAGACCCCACAACCCTACCGCAAATGTCGAGAAGTGGGTTTCCCAGGGGGACAAACATCGGTCATATACCCCAGTATGGGAATATATATTTATATATATATGTCTATATGGGGCTATATCGTACTTTTTCAAAAATTTCACCGATTCGCACGGGGACACTTCCTATCGTGTTCTACATGACGAGACGAGTAAAACGAGACCCCACAACCCTACCGCAAATGTATAGAAGTACGTTTCCCAGGGGGGACAAACATCGGTCCTATACCCTAGTATGGGACTATATGAGGCTCGGTGACTTTTTTCAAAAATTTCACCGTTTCGCTCCGGGACACTTCTTATCATGTTTGTTTTGACGAGACTAAGAAAACGAGACCCACAACCTATACCGCAAATGTGGAGAAGTAGGTTTCCCAGGATGGTCCTATACCTCCCATACCCCATATAGGCATTTTCCCGTAATTTAGAATAAAGTCCGTATTCCGTATTTTTTCAGGAAATTTTTACATACACCCACCCTGGAACTAGGGGGAGATAACTCTATTGACAGGCGAGCCCCGTTAAGCCCGGCGACCTATATACCACCCATACCCCATATAGGCATTTTCCCAGGTTTTTCGATAAAGTCCGTTTTCCGTTTTTTTTTTTTTTTCAGGAAAAATTTTACATGCACCCACCCCATTGCCTGAATGCCTCTTCACCTAGGCTTCACTTTGATACCTCACTCGACCCCATTGGACCATTAGGGGCTCCCCTAGCTCCAACACGGCTATTTGCATACCCTTGGGCCACCGCGCATGCGCAGAATGCCGCTATTTCAACCCCACACCCAGTCCATTAGATGCCCCTTCATGAATGCCTCACTTTGATACCTCACTCGACCCCATCGGTCCACTAGGGGCTCCCCTAGCTCCAAAAAGGCTATTTTCATACCCTTCGGCCACCGCGCATGCGCAGAATGCCGATATTTCAACCCCACACCCAGTCCATCAGATGCCCCTTCACATAAGCTTCACTTTGATACCTTACTCGACCCCATTGGTACATTAGGGGCTCCCCTAGCTCCAACACGTCTATTTCCATACCCTTGGGCCACCGCGCATGCGCAGAATGACCCTAATTTAACCCCACGCCCAGCCCATCAGATGCCCCTTCACGAATGCTTCACATCGATACCTCACTCGACCCCATTGGTCCATTAGGGGCTCCCCTAGCTCCAAAACGTCTATTTCCATACCCTTGGGCCACCGCGCATGCGCAGAATGCCGATAGTTCAACCCCGCGCCCAGCCCATCAGATGCCCCTTCACATAAGCTTCACCTTGATACCTCACTCGACCCCATTGGACCATTAGGGACTCCCCTACATCCCAAAACGGCTATTTTCATACCCTTCGGCCACCGCGCATGCGCAGAAGGCCGATATGTCAACCCACACCCAGCCCATTAGATGCCCCTTCACATAAGCTTCACTTTGATACCTCACTCGACCCCATCGGACCATTTTATCTAGGGACTACTTTTTCTCCGCGGAAGCTTTTTCCCGAGACCGAATCACCGCCAAAACCGCGGCCAACCCGCATCACCGCGGATGAATACATCCTGAATACATCTCCTGCAGCAATTGGAACTCTCCTGGATTGGAGGTAGCTTTTGGTCATCCTGCCGGAACTATATTGCATTTGACCTCCTCCCGTTTCCTCCCTAATATGCAAATTTCTGAGGTCAACTCCACTCCGCTTGCTCTTTGTATACTACTTATATGGCTCCTCAAAGCACCCTCGACCAAATTGGACAGATCCACATTTGTTTGACACACCGTGCACGTGGCTGTCCTCTCATCGTGACGGGACAACCACAGTTTATAATCATCCAGTCTCAACTGTTTTCATTCGCCCTAGGCTAAACTCCAAAGCAACGCGACCGTCCTCATCATTTCACAAAGAGAAAAACATGTCACTGCAATTTGACCAATGGTGGCAGTTCTGGATATGTAAATTAGTACAGATGTCAAGAGCGTGAGCCAATCAGCTGTCGACATTTTGACCTCGACCAATACACGTCACAAAATCTGAATAACTATTCAGCGGGAAAGAGTCACGAGCTTAGTTCAACCAATGGACTACACAAAATATGTAAATGAGCTGTCTGACCTCGTTCCAATCTGGCGAAATTCGGTCACCGGCAAATATGAATGCTGTAAGGGGCATCAAATGACAACAGTCTCCGGGCAGGAGATCAAAACAACACATGTGCAGAAGAAAAAAGAAAAACTGAAGAGTGATACTAAGTTTACCCTTGGTAAACCCGACAAAAATGGTTCGCAAACGCTATACCATCAATCCCATACATTCCGTGCTTCTTAATTGTGATGATAGATGGCACACTAAGATGGCAAAATAAGTCTGTAGCGCACAGCATCTTTGCCTCAAAATTTCATAAATTGTCTACAATTCTTCATAAAATGGAGCTAGATATTAGCGTAATCATACGGCCTGCGCGAGGAAAATTAGTTCCGGAAGACAATTTTCACGTTTTTATCCAAATGTTTTCGAAGTACAATAATCGATGGACAATAAACGATGTACTACACAAGGCCCAAGTTTCTCTCTTTACAACAACTGAATGGCAGGGAGAGATAGTTAAGGTTTAGGGTCGCGTTCAGCAATATTTCAGCTGTATAGCAGCGATCAAACAAAATTCTAAATATTTCACCAAAAATGTTAATAAGTTAATAACCCCGCAATCCCGAAGAAATCGACACAACACCTTGAAAACATGTACATATATTAAATGTATACAAGCCGATTTCTCTCAAATAACACGAAATGCAATCCTCTTCCACTCATCTGAAAGATCTTTTAAAAGTAGCTGCTCGATATGAATCTATTACAATCTTAAAATCTAGACAGTCGATCAGAATATGTTCCGCTGTGAGATCTTCGTGGTATGAAAACACCTTGGGCTGGTTCTTGTTTTAGTAAATGTTCGTCAGTTTATCGTGTGTGGCCGCGTGATCATGGCTTGATCGAAAAGTTTTCGGCTGCTCAGATGAGTATAACCTGTCTACATTTTTTTTTATCCATGAAGTTTGCTATTATCCACAGTATCCCATAAAGATTGAAACAGCTTTCCCACATAAGCACAGATAGAGCATCTGAAATCGCTATTTGGGATTCCAACAGGATCAACCTCATTATCTAGGGCTGCCTTAGCCATTCCCCTTTTATGCCAACGGGACTAGGCAACCAACAAAACACAATATCAAAATTGTTGATGAAATCTACGGTCATATAATTGTAGAATATCCAAGATGGCGGGATGAGCAATCCAGATAAACCAAGATGGTAAATCAGGGAAATGCCATCTAGACGTAACGCTATAAAAACTTCGTACGAAATCTTCACCGATATTCTACAAGATCTCATAATAAGCCAATCGCGACAATTTCTGCCTTTTCTTTCTGACAATGATTGAAGTTTACTTCACAGAGAACATCTTCGTACGGCACAATCTTTTGATATTTTCTGCCCCCCCCCCCTAAAAAAGCCAGATTTTTCATGAGTAAACTCATTGATCTTTACGGATTACCCCACACACTGTCTGGAAATGACGCCATATTTGGATACTGTGCCCCGACAATGTTTATATACTAGATGACGTGCTACCGTGTGTAAGTATGGGCGTGATTTTGAAATTGTTTCACCAAGCTAGTCACTTGATTGGCTAAGAAATGTAGTTTCAAATTCGCACGAGATTTATATAGGGCTGAATTCAGATATAATATTCCCTGATATTATTTCTGAGTTTACTGAGATTGGTGGGCTGAGTTGAAGCTCGACTTTTAATCGGTTGAAGGCATGACAGTAAATCTTAGAATATGACATTTTTTTTTCTTTAGTAGACCAAATACCTTCTAAAGCTGACAGTATAACTTTGGCTTCGGCAGTGAATATCGAACTTTTACCTGTACGTCGACAGATAATCACATCACCTTCCCAGACAAGCGAGCAAAATGGCCAGCTGGGTTCACCCAGCCGAACCGGACGAGACAAAACATGCCGCAAACAGCAAAAATCCGACGAATGAACTCAAAATTTGACTATGCAGAGATACCAAACTGACAATTTGTCTAAAGTCTAACGCGGTCTAATCGGGAACCCTAGAATTGTAGTAAAACAAATTTTGAATTATGTATAAGCGAGCTGACTCGTTTCTTTTACGTTTCGTGATTGTAATATCTACTTTTGAGTTAGCTAACTGTAATGGTGAAACTGGCAAGCGTTTGTTGGGTGAAAATTGACTAAGCTTAATACCAGCTGCTACAATGTGTGGTTTCATGAGAATTCCAAGAGGCGGAATAATGGAAAGTTTCTTTGAATACAAATCTACGTATCAAGGGTTGAAGACACAGTTACATGTAGGATTCGAGCGATTAGATCGCACGATTATGATATATTGAGGTGATAGTTTAATTCCTGGAAGTTCCAATGGAGATTCATCTGCTTCGACGTATAAGGTTTCTTTCTGATGTTCTGAACTCTCCGAGGCAAAGCATCAGCCCTTGATGAAGAATTACGGTCCAGCTTTACCAAGTTTGACTTGTTTGCACCGTTAAAAAACAATAGAATCATAATCAAGCTTGTATTAGAACGAAGAAGTGATGGATATGAATGGAGAAGCGTCAGTAGTAGGTAGCGAGCAAATGGAGTTAATTTTCACCCGGATGTAACTATGACGTCACAATTGATGGTATGTAAGCGTGATTCTGATTGGCTGGTGGGGGGTGGGAGGCGTGGTCTGATTTTTTGATTGATGTGGTGGGAGGTGGGTACAAGATGGCGGCCAGTTTTTGTGTCGTGTGGTGGTCCAGTGTCAGTCAGTGCATGGTGGGTTCAAAATGGCGGCCAGTTTTTGTGTCGTGTGTGGTGTGGGTACAAGATGGCGGCCAGTTTTTGTGTCGTGTGGTGTGGGTACAAAGTGTGGTGTGGGTACAAGATGGCGGCCAGTTTTTGTGTCCTTTTTGGTGTGGGTTCAAAATGGCGGCCAGTTTTTGTGTCGTGTGGTGGTGTCAGTCAGTGCATGGTGGGTTCAAAATGGCGGCCCGTTTTTGTGTCCTTTTTGGTGTGGGTTCAAAATGGCGGCCAGTTTTTGTGTCGTGTGGTGGTGTCAGTCAGTGCATGGTGGGTTCAAAATGGCGGCCAGTTTTTGTGTCCTTTATAGAATTGCAACAATGTTGCAACCCGATCGCTACAATGTTGGGGCGACCGTGGTGGGACCAAGATGGCGGTCCGTTTTTGTGTCCTTTATGGTGTGGGTTCAAAATGGCGGCTTGGTCCAGTGTCAGTCAGTGCATGGTGGGTACAAGATGGCGGCCAGTTTTTGTGTCGTCGGCCAGTTTTTGTGTCGTGTGGTGGGTACAAGATGGCGGCCAGTTTTTGTGTCCTTTTTGGTGTGGGTACAAGATGGCGGCCAGTTTTTGTGTCGTGTGGTGTGGGAGGTGGGTACAAGATGGCGGCCAGTTTTTTTGTCGTGATGTGATGTGTGTGTGTGGTGTGGGAGGTGGGTACAAGATGGCGGCCAGTTTTTGTGTCGTCGGTCAGTTTTTGTGTCGTGTGGTGGGTACAAGATGGCGGCCAGTTTTTGTGTCGTATGGGTGGTGGGACAAGATGGCGGCTTGTGGGTGGTGGGACAAAATGGTGGATTATAGAAAAACGTATAAGAGGAGTCGATTTTTAGGGAAAGGGGTGTATTCATTGCAATCTGACTTACCTGACCTGACCTGCCTGCCTGCCTCCCTGCCGGCCTGCCTTCCTGTCTGCCTGCCTGCATTCTGCCTGTGTGGAATGCATGTCCTGACTTGGTTCTGGGTTTTTTCCATCACGGTTGTGCGCAGGTGTATGACGTCACCTCCGGTCTGCGTGAATCGGGCGTGACCTGGGACTATGGGATGCATGTACTGACTTGGTTCTGGGGTTTTTCCCTCACGGGGAGGTCACGTGATCAGTTCAAGGTCATATCCATTTTTATCGATATGTCAACCCCACACCCAGTCCATTAAATGCTCCTTCACCTATGCTTCAATTTGATACCTCACTCGACCTGTGGTGTGAGTGAGTGCAAGTATGTATTCATCCGCGGTGATGCAGTCATGTCTGGCGGTGATTCGGTCTCGGGAAAAAGCTTCCTTGCCCAATGCCTACGGACTTTACCGAAGATACACGGATTTTAACGAAAAGACACGGACGTACACGAAAAGACGCGAAGGTGAACGCCATTGTGGGAAACCTCCCACAGACAGGTCAGTACATGCATTTCTATGTTGTTCACGCATAATAAAAGGATTGATCTGTAATCTGTGTTGTTGTTGTTGCTCCCTTTTTTGGACTAACCCATCAGAATAGTACGTATCACGGACTACACCCGTAGAGCTACATCTTGTCTATAAAACACGTCCCTCTGGATCCCACACCTTCATTTCTACAGAGCCATGGCGGAGATCCAGCCCCATGCGACTCGCATTTTACAGTATGCCACCGTGGTGAATTCGTTCACGGGTTACCGAGCAGTGGTCCGGTCCATGTTTGCAGATGGCGACGACAACGAGGGACGACGCCAGATCCTGAACGAGTTCACAGAAGCGGTCCTCCACAGAGTGCACTCGATGGAGAGGCGTGCCATCACCCACCACTACTGGACTATGACAGCCATCCTTGATGCTCGCGCTATGGACCAGGAGCGCTCACGCCGCAACCAGCGCCGGCTGGTTGGCCTCATACTAGTCTGTGCCCTATTCACCCTGGCGCTGTGGTATTGACACTATAAATACAGGGGATGAGACAGAGTGTGTGTCATTCTCCGTTCGACATTGAGAGGAAGCATGTCATCACTCCAAGCCATCCTGACGCTTACACCCAATGTGAAGTTATACGTGTATGAAGCTAAAGTCACCCTGGTCGAAGATTGTGGAAATATTTGCTTTGAGCACGCTGAGACTTTATCGGATAGGGTGACACTAGAGCGTGATGGCTGGACTAAGTTTAAACGGGTGTTGAGCGGAGAGTTAGACGGACACCTGATTCACCTGGACAATGCCATCTACGTATACCATACTGCGCTCTACCCACGGGTGGGTCGCTACCAAGAGCCGGCGCGAAGTTTTCTCTTAACACCCTCTCTGTGGTCAGCCTTGGAGAAAGTAGTCCCTCTGGTGGACCAGTTATTTATACCGGACGACCGATCACCCGACCAATTAGCGTGGGTTCGTGCTATG